>JAZHPD010000037.1:0-87457 GCA_037575805.1 Lecanicillium sp. G3
AAAACAATGCCGTCTCTCCGGTCTTTCCCGGCGCCGCCAATTGGGGTGGGAGTCGCCAGCGTCGGCGGTGGGTTGTTCAAAACCCGGCTGGTTTTTTTTCATAACACCCCCCCCCCTTCCCCCCCCCCCCCCCCCCCCTTCTCCCCCCCCCTCCTCCGACAGTTTGGTTGATTCCGGTTTCTAAATACGTGCGTCTTGGCGAATTTGCCTTTTTGCGTGAAAGAGCAGGCATTTACACCGATGTTGTGCGCACTTGGCTGCGCCTCCACGGCTCGTTCAGCGATACATGTCACTACCGCCCACAGCAGCAGCGCCAATACGACACATTCAGCAGTGGCAGCAGTAGCAGCGACGACGATGATTCATACCAACTTACAGAGGCGGGTGCCTTTGTTGCTGAAATCGGCGACATGCTTCTAGAGCCGCGAATCAACGGCCTACTCATATGTCTTCCCATCGGCGCGGTAGCCTATCTCGCTGCTGCGCCCGCTATCGTTGTCTTCTCAGTGAATGCGCTGGCCATTGTGCCGCTATCGTCGCTATTGACCGATGCTACGGAGAGAATTGCTGCAGAGGCAGGAGATGCCGTTGGAGCATTTCTTAACATCAGCTTAGGCAACATCGTCGAGCTGATTCTCTTGTAAGTGTTAATAACCAGGCGGACTCGACCTAACTAACCAATACTCACAGCTTGTAAGACAATATATACATATATATATATACATCACATCTATTGAAATAAAATTAGCTAATCGGTAGCAGCTTCACCTTGATTAACGGCCATGTTCAAGTCGTCCAGGCCTCCATTCTAGGCTCCATCCTCGTCAACCTCCTCCCTATGCTGGGCGTGTCCCTCATTGCCGCGCACATCACTGGGGGAGACTGTTCCCTGACCAACACCGAGACGGAGATGCTTTCCAGTCTCCTTTTTGTGTCTGTTTTTGTATTTATGATATCAGTAAGCTACTGCACCGTGATCTGAGCAGCTCAATTCACTCACACGCCGCCTAGACGGCCTTTGATTACACGTTCGGCAACGAACACCGCATCAGAGATGTAACGCTCAGTGCCAGCCGCGCCTCCTCCGCGCTCATATTGGTCATCTATGTCGCATATTTTGCGCATGAAATGCGCAGCAGCGGGCAGAAATTCGACGAGGAAAACGTGGGCGAGCAACAGCCAGCGCCGATCACGCCCCCGCCGCTGCTGCGTCGTGATACGCCTCCGCTTACCCCAGGCCCGCGAACGATTACTTTTGCAGACGAGCGTAACACGAAGCGAAGCGCCCAGAAGATAGTGGACTCTAGCGAGGAGGAAGCGGATGATGCTGACGAGGAAGAGGACGAGGAAGAAGAGGACGAAGCCCCGCGTGGGCGCTCCCTGAGTGGCACGTACGGCCCGCACAGCGCATACACGGTGTATCGTCCGCTCCTCCGCCGCCGCTCCGTCTCGGCCGCGTCGTCAAACTGCAGTCGCTGGAGCCGCTTCAGCCGGGGATCCTCCATCACCGGCGCCCGCCCCCTCTCATTTGCGCGGGCCGGCCTCGCCACCGTACTCCGCAATGACACCCTCCACTCCGCCGCCGCCTCCGACTCGGCACAACTACCACCACCACTCGTCGGCAGGACCGGCGCCATCCTCGCCTCGGCGAGCATCCTCATCCTCGCATCTCTGCTGCTTGCCTTCTCCGCGCGCTTCCTCGCCGGCACCCTCCACGACGTGTCCCGCGCGAGCAACCTCTCCCCGACGCTCATCGGTCTCGTGATCCTCCCGCTCGCCAGCAACGCGTCCAGCTTCCTCACTGTCGTGTCCGTCGCGGGGCGCGACAACCTCGACCTCGCGGTGGCGGTGTGCGTGGGGTCAGCGATACAGATAGCCTTGTGTGTCGCGCCGCTGGCCGTGCTGGCGGGATGGGCGCTCCGAAGGCCGGTTGCGCTGGCGCTGGGAGCCCTGGAAATGGTGATGCTTCTCGGAGCGGCGGCACTGGTGAGCTTGCTGGTGTTGCGGGGTGAGCGCGGTGGCAGTGGCAGAAAGAGGACGGAGGGTTTGAAAGGTGGAATATTGTGCGCCTGCTTTGTCGTCATGGGGTAGGTCTTTGCCTGTTGCACATGTCACGAGAAGGATTCGAACAGCTCAAGGTGATCAACGCTGACAATTCTAGGATATCTGCATTCTTCGCCCCAGATGGTAGGTGAGAGTTAGGTAGATACTTTAACACCAGAGACCACGATCGCTGGCACCGCATGACCTTCATGAACCAGACACAAAACAAAAAAAATACAAAAGGATGACTGTTCAGTAAAATCGTTCATTCATTCTGCCTTGTAACCCAACCCATGATGACACCGTACAATCAAAAAGAAGTCGCGCATTCGCGCGCAGACACTTCATTGCGATTTACATGACAAAGAGAAGGTTCGTATCTGGTGAGGGTTAGCATATATACATGGACACTGTCTCGTAGAGTTACGTACCGAGAGGGTGGGAGCACGACAGCTGCGGCTTCTGCGTGTACTTGGACGCCAGCACGTCACGAATGCTGTTGAGGAGCTGCACGTAGCTCTGGTTCGGGTTCTGCCTGATGGCCGTGATGAAAGCCCACGACATGGCACCAGTAGCCTGAGCGTTGATGGTAGCGTCGGCACTAGATACAATTAGAATGCGTCCCGTTCAACTGATGTCGCTTTAACTTACGATGTCTGGTCGTCTCGACTTCCGGACCACATGATCACGTCCGCCGGTGACGTTCTCGTCTGCTTGGTCTTCTCGTACGCGTCGTCACCCTTGAAGGCACTCTTAGCAAATCCAAACACGGTGGACGCCACACCCGCCAGGTCGCCGCGGGCATAGGCCGTCACGGCGCTCAGCAGACCTTGGCCAGCTTCCTTGGCCAGGTTGGGCTCCTTCAGGATACCCTTGGTGGAGTAGACGTAGGGCAGGTCCATGGCGGTCGCAGAGTGGCACGAGTCAAAAATGGCCGTGAGACGCACACCGGGCTTGAGCGGGCGCACGACGCGGTAGTGGATCTCATCGTCGACAATGTGGCCGGCGCGCTGGTAGTCGACCGGGTAGATGACCTCGTCGAAGCCGTCGTCCTCGTCGCCGTCCAAGTCTTCCGTCTGACCTCCGTGTCCTGCGCGGTGTTAGCGTACAATTCAGGATGGATATATGAAGCGAAGAAACCTACCAGAGTAGTGGAAGAACAGAGCGTCGTTGGGCTGTGCGTTGGCCACGAGCCACTCCATGGCCTTTTGCATGTTCTGCTTCGTCGGGATCTTGCGCGGGTCCTGCTGGTCGTCGGTCAGGATAACCATGTCCTCCCACTTGTAATTATAGTGCTGGTTGAGGAAGCGCGACACGTTGGTGACATCGTTGATGCAGCCGCGCAGCTCGCCCTTCTGCCCGAAGTAGTTGATGCCGATCAGCAGCGCCTTGCGGCGACCGGTACAGTTGGAGTACTGGAAGGTGTAGCCGGAAGGCGCACCGGTACCGAACTGCTGCGGCGCGGTCGGCGGAGGAGGCCCCATTCTCTGGCCACCGCCCTGCGGGTAGCCGTAGCTATCGTGGCCGGGGGGAGGCGGTCGGTTCGGGGGCGGGTAGTGGTTCTGCTGCGGCGGCGGGCGGCTGTACTGCGGCGGCGGGGGAGGGCCGCCGTGGTAACCTTGGGGAGGGCCATATCCGTGAGGCGGAGGCGGCCCGTAGCCTTGAGGAGGAGGAGGACCGCCGTATCCCTGAGGCGGAGGAGGGCTGCCGTATCCCTGAGGCGGAGGAGGGCCGCCGTGCTGGTAGCCGCCGTACTGAGGAGGGCCCTGGCCGTAGCCGGGCGCGGGACGACCGCCGTAGCCCCAGCCAGAAGCGCCGCCATGGTGTGGCTGCGCGCCGTAGCCGCCCTGTCCTGGGTAACCGGACATGATGCTGGTTGGTTGTTGTTTCCGGTGGGTGGTGATGACGATGTTGTGATGCGGGAGTTAGGGGTTCGGGTGTGTCGGGTGTTGGTTCGAAGGGCGGCCGCGGGGTGGCTGTCGTTTGGCGTCGTCCTGTGGCGGTGACGCTAGATGCAGGTTTTAGGATGATGGCAAGCGGCCACGTCGCAGAGAAAGAAAAGGATGGCGAAAAAAACAAAAAAGACCATGCCGCATCGCCCGGTTACAACGCGGCGAACCGGCTCACGGCTTGGGTCATGAGGGGCAACACATCATAGCGGGGCTGGGCTGGGCTGGTGAGGCGGAGCAGCTCAGCTGTGAATGGTTTAGCCCCAGGCTTATTCCGCCCAAGCTTGGGCCAAGCTTTATACTCGTTAACTAGTGCATCGCCAGTTTTGCCTCGCCCGAGTGCTCTTTACGGTAGCAAGGAGCGCGTAAGTATATAAAAAGCACCACCAGCTCTTCAGCCCTGAATTTCAATCGCTGCTAGCGAAAGTGTCAGTTCAATAAAGGGTACACAGAATGCGTTGATTCCAGCCCTGCAGCTTGTCCGAGACACGCTGGTGATTTGGTTTCAGCGCTTGGGGCTAGACGTTTTGCCCTTGCATCAAAGCCATCCCCGGCCACGGATGGCCCGAACGGGTTTTCATGGATTGATGCGCCAGCGACTTAGACCGGGACCCTGGACGCCGTTAGCACCGCAGTTTGCTTGCCGCACTCAGGTCGTGAGGCCCTCAAAATGGTGATATGACCCTGCTGGTAAGACCGCCACCAGCGCGGACAGATTGATGAGTTGCATAATAAGCCTCATAGGGCTAAACTGGGCCGAGGTTTCTGCTTTTACATTGAAAGAAATATTACGAGGCGGTTTGGCCCCGGAACAAAGTCGTACTAAAATAGAGCATGCGTCCTACCGCGATGTGGATGGCGACTCATCTTTGCCAGGTCTGTTCAGACAACATTTACGCTTTCCGAGGTGCTAGAATAATAAAACACAACACAATGTTTGGTTACAAAGAAAAGCTATCCAACAGACTAAGCAAGCTCGGTTTGGGCTTCGTTCCGGGCCAAGCCGCTGCCAATAAGTCTGAGCTCCGTCGCCATTGGCGAGCATGTGTTGACAAATGCCCAGACAATGCTCGCCAGACCATTCCATACCTCGCGACGGCACAAAGGCTCCCGTCTAGCTAGCGTTCCGTATAGGACGAAGAGGCGAAGCGCTATTATTACTACAACGACTCGGCCCAGCAATCGCTATGGGACGTCCTCGTGCAGCAGCACGCTCCGGCCGTCACCCAGCCGGCCCCGGTATTTCCAGTGCAAATTCTCCCACCTAATTGTCGGCCGTGTGTAATGGATAGGTGAACTGCTACTGCCCCTCTATGGCCTGGCGGCGAGACCAATAGTGATGTTTGTCGATACCGAGGCGGAGCGACTGAGACGGTTGTCTACGAAGAGGTTACATACGCGGACGGAAAGACGGATACGGTTGTGTATGATTAAGTTGACTTCAAAAATGGATATACGGAAACCTACGAGTATGAAGAAGCTTCATATGATGGCGGCGAAAGCTATAGCTATGAAGAGGTTTCCAACGGAATGGTAAAGGTTCGATGACTACTAGAAATAGGGCTGGCGGAATCCTCGGCTTTGTAAAACTCTTTTTTTTAATACGGTATCTACAATAATCGACCAATTATTCTCTTGCTCCCATTGTTTCACGCGTCGACGGCTTGGCACAGAGGTTGACGTCTGACACCAACATCACACAACTGACAACTGGCACCCCACCTTGATATGCAGTGCGGGCTGACAGCATGAGATGAAGATGTGAGCTGTGCAGTTGCATCATTGCATAAAACGCATTTATTTACGATGCTTTTCCAACACCATCTTGCATTTCCGCACCAAGCAGCTTATTTCTGCCGCCCAGGCAACTCCAGTCAAAGTAAAGTAGGGTCGCACCGCCTGCTAACCCGCCGCGGATTTCTGAGGCCTCCGCCAGAATGGCCTCGCCCATGCAAGCCTCGCCCACATTGGGCCCCAGTCCCGGTCCGGAAATGCATGCAAAGCCCGCGGCCATGCGTTACGTCTTGTTCAATAAAATGGCGCCCCTTGTTTTTCACTTGGATTATCCCGCTTTCCCGAGCGGGCCGCTGCAGGTGTGGATTTTTCTGGGCAGGTGAATGCGTCGCCGAGCTGGCACAGTTGAAATAAATACGTTCCACTTGGCTGTTTGTTTTACAGCGTCACAAATTCCCCCTCCGTTTGCTTAACCGCACAACTGAGAAGCACGGCTTCTCCTTTTCCCTTCCGAGCTCTATCTTCTCCTTCATCAAAGCCGAGAGGAAAGGAATACTCCTAAGGATGGCGACGTACCAAGATAACCTCGCCCAAAACTTTGGCAACATGGGCTTGGGGCCCGACCACGGCCAATATCCCCCGCGTGAGTTTGACGCCGCCTAAGACACACATCATCTCCACCACTTCCCCAGCCTACGAGGCTTACACGACCTTTTGATATGTAGAGCAGCAAGGGTACGGATATCAGCAACCTCCCCCGTCACAGTACAGCTCCCCGCCGCCGCCCGGCCAGAACGACACGCCGCCGTACCAGCCTCCGCCCGACAAGCCCCCGATCCCGCACGGTTGGCGGCCCTTCTACGACCACCCTCACCAGCGGTGGTACTACGCCAACGAGGCGACCGGCGAGACGCAGTGGGAGGCCCCCGGCTACTACGCGCCCGGTCCTCCCGCCGGCGGCGACTACCGCGGCTACGACCAGCAGCAGCAGTATAATGCGCCCTCCGGCCCGCCCCCCGGTAAGAGCAGCGGCGGCAGCGGCATGGGCGGCGCGCTGATGGGCGCGGCCGGCGGTCTGGCCCTCGGCGCCGCGGGCTCGGCCATCTTGCACAACCTCGGCGACGACTCCTCGGACGACGAGCGCAGACACCGCCAGGAGGAGCTGCAGTACGACCAGCAGCACGCACCGCCGCCGATGCCTCCCCAGGACTACGGCCGCGGAGCAGGCGACGACGGTAATGGTGCGGATTACATCCCGGCGGTCCTGCCGGCGCGGGACGCGGACGGCGAGTCGGTGAGCTCGAGCGACAGGGAGGAAGTCGAGGAGGCGCGGGAGCGGTACGAGGAGGCGCTGCGGGAGGCAGACTCGTCGTCGGCGAGCAGCAGCGATAGGGAGGAGTTGGAGGAGGCGCGCGAGGAGTACGAGGAGGCGTATGAGGAGACCTACGGTGGAGATGACTACGGCGATGATGACTATGACGACTATGATGATTAATAGCATTTTGCATTGCACCTGGGACCTAAAGAGAATAGATTGACTTCTAGGCATTTATACTAGATTGGTATTTTTTTTTTATGATTTGACTATGGATTTGCGGGCTGAAAACTGCTGTGCCGCTGCAATTCAAGGGACCCCTGGACCCCGCGCGGCACGGTGCGGGGCAGATTTCGTGTGCGAACCCAGCCGATATATCAATTCTCCGAATTTCAAACTAAAGTCAACGTCCAACTCCTTCGACGCGGGAAGCTCGACGAGTCCTCTAGGACCACTTGCTTTCAAAAGTGCAGCAGCGTGCAAGTACACAACGCGTTCCGCGGACCGTGGAAACCCCAGTGGCTGGCAGTTGAGTGACTCACGAGCGGGCCTGTGACATTCGAACTTTCGACGTTGCGGGGTACCGAATCTCCAATTTAAAAACGAGATTCTTCGGCCGTGAGTCAACTACCATCTCCAATGATAATAATTATCGTAATCCCGTATTCCCGCAAGTTGCCTAATTCGGTATAAATCTAGGCCGAGCTGCCCGTTGAAGCGAAAGCGAAACGTAACGGCTGAGAGCTCCAACCGGCCTTGAAGAACCGGCATATAAAAGCCACACCGGTTCTCGCGTTTCATACAATACGGCATCCGTACAACAGCTATTTACCTACGAACTTCAAGGCTCTGCCTAAAGTTGCCCGACATGTCGCAAAACATCTACGACAGGCAGGACTTCTTCACCGCGTACTCGGAGATCATCGACCGCTCCGGGCACAAGGACCTCGACACCGACGTCCTCTTCAAGCGCCTGCGCACCCTCCTCCCCCCGACACTCACCGGCTTCCACATCCTCGACGTCGGCTGCGGCTCGGGCTGGTTCGCGCGCTGGGCCGTCGACCAGGGCGCCGCGTCCGTCACCGCCGTCGACATCTCGCACAACATGATTGCCAAGGCGCGCGCCCTCGGCGGCGAGAGCGAAGCCTACCAAGCCAAGATCGACTACCGCATCGCCGACCTCGACGGCGACCTGAGCGCCGCGATGGACAGCAAGGCGGGCGCGGCGTACGACCTGGCGTTTAGCTCGCTGGCGCTGCACTACCTCGCCAACCTCGGCGCGCTGGTGTCCAGGGTCCGCGCGCTGCTCAAGCCGCGCGCGCCGTTCGTCGTCAACGTCGAGCACCCCGTGTACACCGCGCCGCGGAAACCGCGGGTCGTCGCGGAGCAGGGCACGGGGGAGAAGTTTTGGGGCTTCAGCGCGTACCACGACGAGGGGGAGCGGGTGGTGGACTGGCTGGCGCCGGGCCTGCGGAAGCAGCACCGCACGGTGCAGGGGTATCTCGATGTGTTCTTCGGGGCGGGGTTCGATCTCACGGGTTTTATTGAGCTGCTGCCGACAAAGGAGGAGCTGGAGGCGGGCAAGTTTGACGAGGAGGAGCTGCTGCGCCCGCTGTTTCTGATGATGGGGTTACGGAAGCGCGAGTAAATCACGGATGCAAGGATACTAGCAATTTTGGTCCTAATGTGTGTATTATCATTAAATATAAATGCTGATGCGCTCTTGTTGAAACACGTGATGGGGGTATTTCGCTATGTACTAGAAGAAAACGAGAAAAAGAAACCATAAAATACAAAAGACTGTGTGATGATCGTATTCGCGTCGCATTGTTGAAAGCGTTTGCTGGAAACGACTACGCCGAAGCGCGGGTGTAGCACCACCGCAGACCATTACCACCGTCAACGCTGCAGAGGCTCTGTTCCATGAAAGCAGTGAGCAGCGCGCCGCAGAGCACGCCCGCCGTCTCGCCGGTGCTGATCATGCCGAGCCCGAACTCGGCGTCAGCGGGCTTGTCGGCGGCCATCTGCTCGAGGGCGGAGGCATAGACGTTTGCGTAGACGGCGCCGCCGAGGAGGCCCGTGGCGAAGAGCGCGGGCAGCACGACGTAAGGGGAAGTGACGCTGCCGCTGACGCCGGCGAAGAGGATCGCGGCGGAGAGGACGGCGAGGCACGATGTCAGGCGGCCGAGGTGGCGGAAGCGGACGAGGAGGATGGTTGACCGGGCGACGAGGTTGCCGGCCTGGAACGCGAGGCCGTAGACGGCGGCGAAGGACTCAAAGGTGGCAAAGGCGGGGGAGCGGCCGGAGGCGCGGGCGATGCCGGGGGCGACGAGTGCCTGGAGGGTGAAGGCGAAGCAGAGGGAGCGGATGTACGGACGGGCGAGGGGGTCGACGAGGCGCAGGTTATGCTCGAGGCGGGCGGTCCAGGTCTGGCTCTCCTGCTCGGCGGGCGTCTGCTGCGGCTCCTGCACGACAAAGGAGCCGCCCTCCTCGGCGGCGCGGGCGTCGAACTTGAGCGAGTCGACGGTGGTGGTGGTGAAGACGGGCGGGCGGCGCAGGATCATGTAGTTGGCGACGAGGGTGGCCCCGACGAGGTAGTGCAGGTAGCCGCCCGCGGCGCGGAGCACGACGCCGACGCTCTCGGTGAGGAAGTACGGCCCGACGGCCCAGAGCAGCGACGCGGCGCCGGTGCCGATGCCCCAGCCCGCGAGCCCCGCGCGGCCAAAGTGCCGCAGGTAGCCCATGCAGGAGACCTCCTGTGCGGCGGCGGTCGCGGAGGCGAGCATGGTGATGAGGACGCGCCAGACGGCGGGGACGTTGGGTGGCGTGACGGAGGTGACAAAGGCGGCGAGCAGCCAGCAGGCGGCGAGGATGGCCGGGCGGACGGTCCACGGGATGTAGGCGAGGGCGTGGGGAGCGAGGATCTTGACGGCGAGGGCGGGGAGGACCTGCATGAGGAGGACGACGGGGCGGGAGTAGGGGACGATGAGGTAGCTGGAGGCGAAGATGACGCTGGCGAGGAGGACGTTGGCGAAGCCTGGTGTAGCGGTGTTGGCAGGTATTTGACGGTTTGGAAGACAGGGCGAGGAGGTGCTGGAGAGCAGTGTCGCGTGAGGGGGTCTACATACCGAGGATGGTGTAGCCGGAGATGATCTTGATGCTCTGGTTACGGAGAGCCTTCATGGCGTGACGCCGCTCATAGTTTTGGGAAACCATGGTGATGTCAATTGAGTATCGCAGAGTCAGTCGTAGAGGAGGAAATGAGGCAGCTTGGTTGCGCAAGCGCGGGAAGCAAACGGGTTGAACAGGCGGCGGTTTGGCTGTCTGTCGACTGATCTGTAGAACGCAGCAGCGTGCGTGCGTGCGTGCGTGCGAGCAAACGGGCGCCGCGCGATGAGGAATGCTCCGATGCAATAAGGCTGGGGAGGGGGAAAGAGGATGAGTGTTTGCCCTTTTTTTCTATTCAACTCGGAATTGAAGGGTTCACAGATCGGCACGAGACAAGAGACATGCTCCCTGTCAGGATGGGAGATGGCGTGCGGAGAGGAAAGGGGAGGAGTACCGTCACGGAGAAGAGCGGGCGAGATGGGAAAGATTGATGTGCAGGTGGGAAGAGCCGGGCCGGGGTTGTGACGGAATTGTCTTGGGGTGTCTGGGGTGAGTGAGTGAGAGCGCGGGCGTGCAGCTTGGCTGTGGTGGTTTGGAGACAGCCTGTGTAGAGCGAGACTTGGTGCCAATGCTTGTGAGCCAGAGGGTGGCCCACGGGATTGAAATCTGGTAATGTGGGTGGTGAACTGGTGAACTGCTGGAACCAGGATTATGCTGGTGCGGGTCGTGCTGCCAATTTACAAGTTGCTGGGTACAGCCAGCCAGTGTATTAGTGAAAAATGTGGCAGTAAAAAATGGTACGGAGACAAGTACTCCGTACTAGTACCATGTATTTACATGCATGCAATGCATTGCAAGGTCTCGGCCGGTAGATTTGAGTTGGTTGCGCCGTTTTTTGTGTGGGAGGTGACATGCGCACACTCTGCATTACCAGGTGCAGGTCCCGCAACCCGCAACCCAAGGAAGGGAGAAAGGGGGGGTGTTTTATTCCCAAGCGAGAAGGAAAAAGGATCTTGCTCGCGTGACATGCATCCGATGCATACAGAGTTCCTTACTCGTGCCCGTAGCAGGTAAACCTTTTTTATCTTGTCGTGTTGCTGGCAAAGCTTGGCAATACCGGCAGTGGCCAGGTGGCTGGTGCAAGGGAAACTCCGGTAGCTGTAGCTTTGTTGCCAGCCATTGTCATGACGGAGGCGGGATCACGTAAACGCAATTCCCCAACACTTTTGTTATCAACTGAAAAGAGCGATGCGCGATGAATAAAAAGCAACTGAGAGCTGTTGCGGTACGGAGTACGGAGTACACATCTTCCCTAGAGATTTGCCGGCTTTCCCACTTCCTTGCCACCGGGCTGGCTCCAAGGCTTCTACGGCCCCACTGCAGCTCCGGACGGGGTCAAAAAAGGGCGCGGCGTGGCCCCGTACTTGTATGGTGCACTGGGTTTGATTGGGCCTCTAACTACATATCGGGCAGGTTAGCAGGCTAGCCTCTCTTGGTCTTAATTTATCATGTATTACGGAGTACTGGGTATAGTCTGTTAGCTTTAGCAGGGACAGGGTGGACAAGGGAGGTGGGGGGGGGAGCCTGTCAGGGCGCCCCTCTGAGGCACGTGTAAGCGTTGAGACGAGCGAGAGGGAGGGCGGCGTATTTGAGGGAGATGGTCGGCCAGGCACACCGTGCTGGTACTACGGAGAATGCACACACACACACACACTTGGAGGCTTTGGACTTGGCTGCTGGTCGTGTGTGTGCTTGATTCTAATCTATGCGCTAGACATTGAATAGTGTGCCGTGCCACCTCCAGCACACGCACACGCACACGCCTGCAGTATCGTACCGTGCAGGAATCAGCAGCGAGATGGGTCTCATCCCATTTCCTTTTTTTGCTTCAATGGAGAAATAGCCCGCGCAAAATTTAATCACCACATTTTTTTAGAGTCTTTTAATTTTTCTTTTTCAATTTTAACCAAATCTCATGGGGCAAACGTTAGAAAAATCAACAACACAAGTTTGCATGTGATTCTCAACAAACTGCGCCGCCGCGATGCTGTAAAGGGAAACCCGCAGTGTAACTGCCCGTGCCGTGCAGGGGGGTTTGAGGGAGAGGAAAGTGGTCGCGTTGCCAGCCAGAAAGGCCACCTCTAACCGAATAGAGACTACCTGACGTAAGAAGAGAGAATTGCGAGGGGAAAAAAAGAAAGGAAAAAAAAACGGAAAGGAAAAGGAAATATTACACCCGAAAAATGATTTACAATTTTTTACTTTTGGCAGTCGTTTTTGTTTCATCTCACATGTGCACTATTTGGGATTTTCTGTCCAAAAGAAGACCAATGCATGCCTAGAATAATCAAGGAAGCAAAGAAAAAATGTCAGAAAATGTCAAAAATGGTCAAAAATCTTAATAGTTCGTTTTTTTTTTTTTCTAGACATGATGAATTTGATTTGATTCAGATTGGAAAGCCCATCCGTCAGTTCTTGCATACGCACGCGCTCACGGGCACACACGCAAGCAGCCCCGTTCTCTGCGGCTCAACTGCCCACGCCCCCAACCCATTGGCTGTCACCTCCTAAATGGCGCACGCACGACCACGCGAGCGCCCTAGTCCAAGAGTGGGTTAGCGTGGGTCTGCCTGACTGCCCCTAAACTGGCGCTAGCCTCTTTTTAGCTGCCCAGTTGCCTGTCTGCAGTTGGACTTGAGCTTGCCCGGCGGGAAACAAAGTGCCCGCAGGCACAAGAGTTGCTGCTGGCTGGTTTACTTGGTATGTCTGTCTCTGCAAGGCATGTCCCTACAGAAAAGGCACATTGGTCCCAAGACCAAAAACAGTACCGACATACGGAGTACTTTGTTGACAACTCAGTGCAGAGTAGTCCCGTTACAACTTTGTACACGGCAGAAAATAATACATGCTTTTCGTGCATGCCTCACCCCCGCGATTAGGCTTCCTCCTCTTTCCTCCTCTATGCCCTCTTCCTATCCGTCCCCTATCTCCCGTCTCTCCCGTCTCTCCCGTCTTTCCTCCCTCGCCAAGTACCTCTCTACGGAGTACATTTCACCCATATCGTAATCCGTACTCCATACATCTCTCGGCCTGTCACATCCTCCATCCTTGACCCCCCACCCACCAGAGGCTGATCGCCTTGGTCTCCGTCTCCTCCGATAATAAGTACATCCGTCGTCCACATCCACATCGCTGCTCACATCTCCGTCTCGTCCATGCTTGCTTGCTGCTCTCGCCTTTCTTCTGCAGCGCTCGCCCATCTTTAATCACGACTCTTGCTATTGTTCTCTGGTTTTTTTTTTTTTATTCGAGTTTTCTATTCTTTGGACTTTTTCTTCTTCTTTTATTCTTCTACCCCGTCATCAATTCATCACATCTCGCCCCAGTCGAGAGAGGCTGCCACCATGTTCAAACACTTCCGTCGCGGCGGCCGCCTGAGCCTCCCGATCGACGAGCCCGCCCTCTCACCTCCTTCACACAAGCAAAAGAAGCGCTTCCGCAATGTCAAGCGATTGTCCGTCCTCGTCGTCGCCGTCACCATAATGGCAACTGGCTTCATGGTAAGAATCTAAGAATCCCTCCTCTTCTATTCCCATCCGCTCTCGTGCCACCTACTAACAACTACCCAGGCCACCAAATCATCCTCGTTTGCCAACACCCTCACACACTCCTCCTGGGACAGCAACATCACAGCCGCCCAGCTCCAGAACCTCTCCCTACCCCGCGAGTCCAGGCACAACGGCGGCACCCGCAGCCTCCGCGTCTTCATGCCCGCCGACTCCCCCCACCTCAGCCTCTGCAAGTCCGTCATGTCCTCCGTCGCCCTCGGCTACCCGCTCCCCATCCTCCTCAACTGGAAGAGCGAGTTCAACCGGCCGCAGTGGCACCTCGCGGGTAGCCACATCGCCAAGCTTGAGAGCCTGCACGCCGCCATCGAGGCGCTTCTCAACGACCCGCACAAGCCTGCCCACGAGGACGACCTCGCAGTCCTCGTCGACTCGTACGACATCTGGTTCCAGCTGCCCCCCTCAGTCCTGATCCAGCGCTACCACAAGCTCAACAAGGAAGCCGACGCCCGCATACGCAAGGAGTGGGAGGCCATCCACGGCGACGACTCCGGCTTCCCCGTCAAGCCCCCCAAGCAGTCCATTGTCGTCACCTCGGCCAAGGACTGCCACCCCGGGCCCGAGTCTGGCTCAAATCCTCACTACGACCACTGGCCGCAGTCTCCCATGCCCAAGTACATGTACGGCCCCGGCACCGACAAGCTGTTTGGCAACCTGTTCGACCCCGCACGAAAATATAGAAAGATCCGCCCCCGCTGCGTCAACAGCGGCATGATCATGGGCACCATGAGCTCCCTCAAGGCCGCCCTCGAGCGCAGCAAAGAGAAGATCCAGGAAGCCGAACGTACAGGACGCCAGCTCTGGAGCGACCAAGCTCTCTTTGGTGAAGTCATCGGCGACCAGGAGCTCAACCGCGAATGGCTGCGTCACCTCGCCTCAACATGGAACGGCGACGTCTCCGACAGCACCCTCGCCGACCTGCACCGCGACGTCCGCCCCATTGCCCGCGCCGCCATGCAGGGCAAGAACTTCGAGTTCGGCATCGGCCTCGACTACTCCTTCAGCACCATCCCGCCCACCTGCTCCGCCGAGGAGGACGGCTACTTTGTCAAGCTCAACGACGCCAAGCAGGTCGAACGCGAGACGCTCCGCGCCGGCGTCGTCGACGGCTCCCGCGCGACCGGTATACCCCCCGAGCTCCTCGCCCACAAGCAGGCCAGCCAGCGCGATGCCGACAAGTACCGCGACCCCCTCGAGGACGTCGCCTGGGGCGACGTGCCGCTCTACACCGACTTCTACTTCGGCACCACCCCCGTCGGCATCCACCACAACGCCTACGTCGACAACCTCAAGACCTGGCGCGTCGAGAACTGGTGGCAGCAGATGTGGTTCTACCCGCAGCTGCGCAAGCTCGTCTCCGCGCACCTCATCCGCCCCCAGCACGGCTCCAGCGTCCGTCCGCTCGCCCGCCTGCCGCCCGCCGCCACCTCGGGCCGCGGCGAGCTCGTCTACATGGCGCCCCCGTCCTCCGACGGCCACTCGCGCTCCGTCACCGTCTTCGAGCCCGCTAGCCCGACGGGCCAGAGCGCAAAGTTTGCACCCATCTCCTGGGACGGCATCTGCCAGCGCGGACGCACGCCGTGGTTCGATGAGCTCTTTGGCGACAAGGTCGGGCCTCTGGCGCTGTAAGATGGACGGACATCTACCACACACGAACGAGAATAATATCATCGCACTCTGTACGAGAGGCGCGCGCGCAAACACACACACACGCACACACACACATCGACATTAACATTTTACCAACAAAGATACCACTTTTCTTTTCCTTTTTTTTTTTTTTTTTTTGTTTTTTTATGTGTTTATTATTATCATATTATCCTTCTCAGCGTTTCAACAGCCGGGAGTTAAATCGGTTTCTGCGGAGGTTGGCAAAAGAAGGGACAACGATACCCATACCCATAAGATGGATTGAATAATACGAATGGCAAATTGCCGGCCCAAACTCGCTGTATCATATTCATTACATTGAATGCTTGTGTCTCGTATATCCCGTGAATGCTCGAGCGTGTAAAATGCAAAGCTATATCAGCCGGGGTAGGGGTATAGCAAGCGCTGCATGTGACCGTAACTACATGCCGTGGATGGATGTGCATATATATCCGGGCGTATGATATACCGTCTTACCGTACGTACAGTATTGCAAAAGACACCCACCTCACCGAGCTCCCGACCTGGTCAATGCTCATCGTCCGTCACCGCATCCGTCCACGACACCCAACCACGCCGTCCGGATATACGTGCACAAGGTCGCCCCCTCGCATCAGCCACAGTTCTGCACAAGACGTGCTGTTGCGCGAGCCTGTCGCAGCGGGGGCGGCCAGGCGCCAAAAAAGAAAAAGAAAAAGAAAAAAAAGAAAAGAAAAAGAAAAGAAAAAGAGAAAAAAAAATGCATCCGGCCAGTGCCGGGAGCCAACACAGAACGTTAGGCACAGCGGACGTTCACGCGGGCCGTCTTGGCGGGTTGGAATGTTCGGCGCCGTAGGCGTGGGACGAGCGGCGCTGCTCCGGCGCCGGTGCCAGTGGCAGTGGCAGTGGCATTGCGGTTGCCGCCGGCGCAGTACCTGGGTTCGGTAAAATCACCATGGTGGCGAAGAAGAAGAAGAGGGAGAAGACAGAGACGACAGCATTGGCGTCGAGTGGCCCGATGGCGTTGAGTGGCTCGATGGCGTCGAGTGACACGGCGAGATGAACCGCACCAAGTACCACACACGCCAAGCACAAAGCAGTCGATAAGATGGGACAAAACAGGGTAAAAGAGAAGAAAACGAAATTTTTTTAAAAAGCTAGTTGCCGGAATAGGCAGAACAAAGACCTTTCATTTCTTAGCCCCGAATAAAACGGGAACCGGTCGTGCGCTGTCTCTCTCTCGCGCGCGCGCGCTCTCGCTCGCTCGGCCTCCTTTTCGTCCGGGGATGACCCTTGTTGAACCAACCCATCACGACCACACACGTCCCTGCCCTCCCCTGACTCTACTATAACGTTTATTCTCAGTACACGCTCAATATTGATTCATGAGCCCTTCATTTTTTTTTATCCTTGCCTCTGGGGCTGCGCAAGTTTCAACGCGAGAAAGGTGCGGGATAAGGCGGGATTGCGGAATTAAAAGAAGAAGTGGAATCTGAAGACACTATCGAACTTGTTTTTGATTAATTACAGTCTTAATGAATTTGATGTTATTGCTTTTCTGGCGTATTCTTTTTTTTTTTTTTTCTTTTTTGCCCCTTTTGGCTACTCACCGGGGTGATGAGTAGCCAGGGGCGATATAGAGAAAGTGTGTGCAAAAAAACGAAGAAACAAGAAAAGACGAAGGAGCTGAAACGTGAAAAGAATGATTTGGTTCCTATATTTTTTTGATCAAAAAGAAGCAGTCCCAGCTCCTCGCTAATGAGGGTATTTCCATCCGACAAAATACAGTAATACAAGGTATATCCGTCCAAAATCCGTAAAAGACAGTAATGTAAGAAAAAGAAGTTACAAGTGAATACATGTAAGAGGAAGCTTTTGCCTCGAAAAAAAATAAACGGGTTCAAGCATAATAAAATAAACACGAAGGGAAACGACGGTTTTGTAAAAGCAAGAAGAGAGAAGGAAAAAAAAGAGAGGAACAAAGCAGCCATGGGCTTGAAGCTCGGGGCGTATGTTCATGACGTCTCCTCCACCAACCTCACAATCTCACACAGACTTCTCATAAACAATACATCTGCGTCAGTCGTGGCTTCGGCGTCCGGCACGGCCTCGTCCAGACGCCCGCTCTCCGACATGAGACGCGCCGTGGAGATGAGCCGTACAATGCACTTGTACAGGCCCTCCTGCACGGTGCGCACAGGGCCGTGGTTGTTCCCGGCGGCCGCGCTGGGCGCAGGGTTGCTGGGCAGCAGCTCGTCGCGGGACCAGGGCGCCAGCGTCGACGTGCTCAAGCGTCTGGCCACGCGGCTGTTGCGCGCGGCCGCCGCGTGGTCCGTCGAGTCGCCGAGGCCGAGCAGCGTGGCGGCCTTCTTGGGGATGTCGTCCTGCTGGTCCGTCGGCGACTGGTGGCCGCCCGCCCGGCGGCTGTGGCTGCGGCCGGGCTGGTTGGCCTGCGGCTGCACGGCGGCGTTGCGTGCCAGCAGCGCCGAGACGTAGTTGTAGGCGAGGAGGTGAGCGTAGAGGGCGTCGCAGATGTACTCGGAGCACGAGCCGAAGACGTTTTGTATGGCGCTCCACGGTTTTTGTGTGTCCATGGAACCAATGTTGTTTGCGTTGCTGCCGTTCATGGAACGCATCTCGTTGACACGCAGGCCAGACGTAGGTCCTCGCTTTAGGGGGTTTACCTTTCTCCAGATGGATTTGCGGCTTGGGCTCTCGGGAGAAGTAGGTGGTGAGACGCGTACTAAATCCATCTCAGGGTGTCTCATCTTCTTTGAGTAGGAACGAATTGTATCAATGCTAAGTGCAGATGAAAGAAGCATCGTCTCGGGGAAACAGGCTGCGGATACTCGCAGCGTTTCAATCACATCAGGTGGTAAGGGAACGACTCTGGCGAGCTCGTCTCCGTGAAAGTTGGGCACGTACGGCGTGATGGTATGCGACAGAGGAGGGAAGCTGCTACGCGGTGATGCAGGAGGGGTTGCTCGTGAAAAGTCGCCGTCACGGCCGCGCCAGGATGATGCCATGTCGTCGTCGTAGAGGCTGTCCTCTCCGTCAGGGCGGAAGTCTTCGCTCAGAGGAGGTGACTCGACGATGGGGCCGGGGAGGCGTGTGGCAGCTTGACCCTGTCGCTTCAAGCTCTCCGTACTTATCCGCGAGATCCTCTGGTGGTGCTTCTGCGGTACCGGTGGCGGAGATATTGTAAGCTTGGGTCGGTTAGGGGACGGTGCCATTGGTGTCGCTGGTAACTCTTCCTGTCGAGGTGTGTAGGGAATGATGGTGGCTTCCGACTGGTTCGGCTTCAACGTCTCACCCACTGAGCGCTTCGACATCGTCTTCCTGAGTGTAATCGGTGACGGAAGGGGTGAGGCTCGTGGGGTGTCAACGGAAGCGCCAGAAACAGAATGTGACTTTTTGTGAACTAGGCGTGATCTGATCTCTGCAGAAGACTGCTCGTTATAACGCGCGAACGGGTCATTGTCGCCCGTTACGGGCGGGGTCGGCGGCCTGGGCGACAGTGGAGAGACCGGCTCGTGAAGGACGTCTTCCTGCCCAAGATCCGAGTCTTCGTCGGAGTCGCCGTCGATCCAGCTGCTGTGAGCCGGCTCGGGTGGCGGCGACGAGGGCTGAGGCGACTGCTTCCGTACTGAGTCTGTTAAGGACGTTGCGGTGGTGGTGATGGAGGTGTTGCGGTGGAATCGAAATGGCGGAGGAGGCATACCAGCAGACTCGTCCGTGCTGGAGAAGCTGTCCATATCGGACGTGTCTGGGTAGACACTGTGCTTCTGCTGTTGCTGCTCGAAGAAAGAGGCCGTAGAGTCGCGCTCCTCGATGGGGCCGAGTACCTGCACCCGGGCGGATGCTGGCTGAAAAGGCGACGCCATGCTGAGCCGATTTGTGAACTGACCGGCGGCCTTGGCTCGCGCCATGTACTCGGCGGCGACAGAGCAAGACGGGGCGCCCGCTGTCATACTTTTGGCGGCGAAAACGTCGCTGGCGAGCTCGAGGTCGCGGGCGAGAAGCTCGGGGAAGTAGTCGTCTACTCTCTGCGTCATGCCCTCTTCGGCGATGATGGGGTGGGTGAAGCTCGAAACGGAGGATGACAGTGTAAGTGGCATCAAGCCCTTCATGCTAGAGACGGACCTCCGCCGCGAGAGCGAGGAGCGGCTGGAAGACGACGAGGTGGTGGAGTGCTTAGTCGGGCTGTCGAGGTTGTCGGCGAGGGAAACGGGCGATTGATATCGGGGGAAGAGGTGAATAATATTAAGGCCATCCAATGACACGGAGGCGACAGGATCGAGGCCGGGAGATGGCATGGGAAACGAAGAGGGCTGGAAGCCTGGGCCACGGGCCGCTTCTCTCGGGGGAGGTGGTATATAAGAAGGCGAAATTGGAGGAGAACTGGGGGGTGTTGTGAGAGCCACGGGAGGTAGCATTGGCGAGAAGCGCAAAGCAAGACAGCCCGTCCAGGCTGATGAACCAAGAGCGAGCGAGATGGAGCGCGCGAGCGCCCAAGACCACGACCGCCACGACGAGACGAGCCGGTGGCGGCGTCAGCGGTCAAGACAAGGGAGGGTGAGCGACACTTTGTTTGCCTTGGCCACACACGGAGCACTTGGGGGCCAGCAGGCGAGACAGTTGCAACGAGGGAACTCTAGAAAGAGGGCTTTTGTGGTACGGGTGAAGGAGAGGAGGGGTGTGAGGAGGGAATCCAAAACATCTTTTATGAAGATGGAGCATTATTTTACAATTAAAGTAAACGGCGCGGGTGGAAACTCAATATGAGAGCTGTCCGTTTGACAGATGGTGTATTTTTCCTTTCTTTTTTCTCCAGCCACGCCAGGCAGTCAGGATAGGCTGCGCTGTATTGTGGTTAGACTCTTGGAAGAAGCAAGTCCCAGACTATTCATTGGGGAAAAAGAAACTGGCAGACAGAACTAGCCTGGAAAAATTACTCGCGACGGGGGCCGCTACATCGACGGCATGCTGCAGCAGCGTGTTACAATGAAGTTTCTTCTCGAGATTGTCCTACTGCAAAGAAGAAAAAAAAAAGAGGAGCGCGACGCAGCGGCGCGCAGCAAAAGAAACGGGCGCCGGTGAGGCTGGCTTCCGTGGACAACTGGGAACAAGACCAGACAGCAAGAAAAGGTCAAAGCTTGATGCAGCTTGCTCCAAAGCACAGGCGATTCTTTGCACTGGCGATCGGCAAATTGGGCGCAGACGGGCTGTGGAAAAGTTGGCAAGCTTTCTGCGTCGACTGGGTTGCGGCGTCTGTCGGGCGACGACGGTTCATTGTCGCACAACCGAATGCGTGAATTCCAATTGTATCCAACGCAACAGATCCTTAATAACGGGGGCTTGGGGCAGGCAGTTGGGGCGGTTGGGACCAGACAGGGTTGGCGCTTGCAGCAATTGGCACAGTACTTTGGCCTTGGTCAGGTTTGGGTTGCTGGTGAAAGGCGGCTCGGGCTGTCCACATCATTGACCCATAACCGTACAAAGAAAGAGCAATTCTATTCGGCCACGAGTCGACAGTCGACAGTCGACATTGACGATGAGCGGGCCGCGGGAGAGCGAAAGAGTTGTCATCTGCCGAGTGAAAGCAGAGCCCGCTCCCGAAGGAGGGACCCCCTCGCGTCACCCTGTGGCACCCTCTGGAAACGCACGTCGGCTGCAGTCCTGCAGTCCTGCAGTCTGCTGTCTGCTGTCTGCAGTGCGGGAGAGCGAAAATGTGCCAATGTGCCGGCTGCCCTCGTCATCTCGGTGACCCATGGGCAGGACTGGACTTGGCCAGGACATTGGATGGGCGCCGGTGTGCTGGTGGCTGAGACGGAGGTGTGGGTTGCATTTTAGGCCCGGGACCAAGAAGCCTATCAAGGCCAGGCCGGCCAACACAGACAAGAGAGTTGCATGCATGCGACTTGCGCACGTATACTCGGTGGATTATACATAGCACCACGGCTACTTGAAACTCGGTAACGGACCATGGAGGCGTGGGCGGACGGGATGCATTCGATGAGAGGGTGGTTGGAAGTGCACTGGCAATCCAGATTAGAGAGGAAATCAGGGTATCATTCGTTTGTCTAGCTTCTCACCGGCTCATCCCAATGCAAATCCGCAAATCAGTCTGCAATATGATGCGCAGAAATGCGACAGGATGCGACGCAAGGGGATATGACGGACCACTCATCGTTGAGCCGAAAAAGCAAGCAGTTGGTAGTTAGCGCAGGACATGACGACCGTCGAGGGAAATGGAGGCATTATGCAAGACAGTCTTCGAGAAGGTGTGGCATCCTAAAGGCAGACTGCCTAGCCTGTAGGCTATAGAGAGATGGGTCGGGGCCACTTGGAGGCGGGGAGACGGTGAAAAGAAGAAATGTCCGACAGGTCGCAATGACGGAGGTGAGAGACGAGTTTGCCCGTTTGAGGCCAGGGTGAGGGAGCAAACGGAGCTGAAGCAAAAGATGGAGATGGGGAGATGGGGAGATAGGAAGACGGAAGGTGCCCACTCGGGACGGTTAACTAGTGATTTGCCTGCCCACTTTCAATTGCTGCAGTTGGCTGCAGTTGGCTGCAGTTGGCTGCAGTTGGCTGCAGTTGGCTGCAGTTGGCCGTGTGCCTGCAGGCTGCAGGAGCCAATCGAGAAGCTGCACAGTAGAGGAAAGAGCGACTGAGAAGTGACGACTGACGACTGGCGGCAATTACCTTGTGTGCATGACACACCAAGTTTTGATAGTATTGTTAGTATTGCTAGTATTGATTTTACTACCACTTATAAGCCCATATCAAGTGTATTCAGGCACATGCTATTGTTAGTGCACCAAGTTCCAGGCTATGAGACCTCGCTACGGAGTAGATGCCGCTAACATTACTCCGTAGTCGATGGTACTCAGTACAGGCACATCGCTTCCCAGGAACAGGCCGGACCCCTTTGTCCTTGTCACACCAAAAGTAACACATCAACATTCTGTGCATTACTATTATTATTCACCCGGTGTTGCTTTACCGCCTCTCTTTTTTGTTTTATTTTTCCCCTATTTGCTAGCCTACTACCGCGGCCTCTGTGCACCGCATCCCCTTTTCCCGTCGTTCTCTGGCTAACTAGTACAGCGGCTTCTGTGCGCTGCCTCCCACCTACAAACTTCCTCCCGGCTGCCTCTGTGCGCCAGGGTCCCCCAAAAGCTCCCCTAGAACCCTCCCACTAGCGGCCTCTGCTGCCCGTAACTGGCTCACACCTCGTACTGGGTAACAAGAGCAACACGCTTATCCACAACCACACCATCAAGCTTCTCAAACTTCTCGCCCGTCTCCACGTCTGCCCAAAGGAAAAAAAAAATACATCCTCTTTTTTTTCTTCTTCCCGCAGCCGTGCCACACGCACACACACACACTCGTATCAATGCCCATTCGTCGCTCATAAACTCGTCCAGCCCGCATTTCCATTGTCTGAGCGCAATTAGTCAAGACCAATTGAAACTAGGCAGCCACTCAGTGCCTCATTCGTCGACGTCCATCCAAGGCTGCCAAACGCTGCTCTACCGACATACTCTCACTGCCACTTCACCCGCTAGTTACTGATCTCCCGCCTATCGTCACAACTCTCTTGCTCGCTATCTCGCCAAAGCAAGTTCTTGCTTGTCCGACCCTCCCTGACACAGCAACGGCCCAATCCTCTCTTTCCACGATGCTCTCCGAAGAGCTTGTGTCGGCTGTATGCGGGCCTCCCATCGCTGCCAACACGGCCGTCCCCAAGGACGTCGGCATCTACGCACACACCGTTGCCCCGGCGTGGGGTCTCAAGGCCTCTTTCAAGAAGAGCTCCATTGGTCCCAACTGCCTGGCTGTTAGTGACAACCACGTTTTCGCTGCCCAGGACCAAAAGTCCCATGTCCACGTTTACTCTCGCCAACGTGGCACGCAAGAAACCCTCGTGTCTTTTCAGGAAAGAATACGCAGTGTTGCCCTCGCTGGCAACGTGTTGCTTTTGGGAACTGCCGAAGGCAGACTGATTCTCTGGGAGGTGAGTTGTTTTCTTTTTTTGCATGCCACAACGCCATGCACGCCCTCTTGTCCCTGTCATTCTCATACACATATACGCGTGATGCACGTATGGTGCAAATCTGTGAATTTCCTTTTTTTTTCACTTTCGTCTCTCTTCAGCTCTCTTGTACATTACACTGTATTAATTCGGTGGAGCAGATTGCAACTGGACGTCTCATCACGACGCCTCCCTGCCATGTGCAGGCGATATCATGCCTCGCCACCACAGACAGCCACGTGTTGACTGCATCTGATGACTCAAATATCAATGTCTGGTCCCTGCCCAGGCTGCTCGAGTACGGCGCCGATCCTGGCTTCGAGCCCGATCTGACCCTCTCAAATCACCGTGGAGCCATTACTTCCCTCGTTGTAGCGCATGGCGACAATGCTGAGACGAGCATATGCGTATCCTCCAGCAAGGACAAGACATGCATCGTGTGGAACTATCAGACCGGCCAGGTTCTGAGGACCCTCCTCTTTCCCTCCATCCCTCTGTGCGCCACATTGGACCCTTGTGCTCGGGCCCTTGTTGTCGCTTCAGAAGACGGCTCAATCTTCCTCGTCGAGTTCTTTGGCGACAAGCCTCTTCTCGGATCACGCAGTGCCGAGCTGGCTTCCATTGTTGTCCAGGTCGAGTCGCCGTTGGGCGTCGCCGATTCTGACGCAGGTCCGGCGACCTGCCTCGCCTTAAACCACAATGGAACCACCCTCATCACCGGCCATACAAAGGGCAAGCTCCTCAAGTGGAACTTGACCGACAACAGTCATCCGGCTGAGCTTGCTAATCTCAATGCCTCCGTCACCAACCTGGCATTCGTCCCCATTCTTGCGTCGCATACATCTCATCAAACTCCCACCGTCGTCAAACCGAACCAGACCCAGCGCCAGTACACACTGTCGACCCAGATCTCGGGCGACTCCGCCTCGACTCGCTTCACCGACATGCTGACCACACCGGGCTTCTCAGACGACACCATTACTCGCGCTTTGCAGTCATTTGCTGTCCCAGCCGCAAGCTCCGATGGTGCATAAGGCTGAAACGGCTAGCTCTCGAAGCATGATTAGCATACGCTGGAATATGCGTGCATAGCTCGTATTCTTACGAGCAGCTAAGCCTCTGCTGCAATCTGGGCCGCCATACGCTGCGAACCTGAACTTCGTAAGCGAACGCCCATGTCCCGAATGCCCCGGGCCCTCCAGCTTTCCCGGTCTGCGCAACTTTGCGTCTGGATGCAACCACATCATTATAGATACCCCGGCTTCATCCGGAGCTTCATTCATCTACATCGCCGTCCGTAATAACGTGGTGAGGCCAATCATCATACGTCAGTAATAAACGCACGTACACGGGCACGCGCGGTCGGGCATATGAACTGGTTTCACCATTCTTGACAAATCCCGTATTAGTGGGCTTCAATACAAACAATAAGCCCGTCAATTAATCCCTTCACATTAACAACAAAGTGCATGGCGTGATACTTCATCCTTGTCGAATCTCGATTATCGATTGACCCGATTATTCATCATCGCCGCGATTGTCGTCCAATCTAACAGTGCATCTATTCGCCCCGCACTGTTCTGCCGCCTATTTCTCCGCAGAAATACAGTGCGGGTCAGTAAAAGCCTGTCGCCCCCGAACTGGCGCACGGCCCGACTAAGACCGACATTTCGGGCGAGGCGACATCGTCAGCGCTTCTGCTAGCATCCCGCTGCTCATCCTCTCTCTTCCTCATCTTGACCACATCCCACACAGCCAACATGTCCGCCGTCGCAACATTACGAGGCGAAGCGCCCCAGCAGGTTCGGTCCTTGGTAAGTCGTCAGTACATCGCGCCCTTTTCTCTGCGCCCGCTTGCGACCGCTGTCAAAGTCAAAAAAAAAAGCTCTTTGGCCAACTGCCGTGCGCTTTGATTCTACAGAAGGAAATAAGCAACTCGGCGGCGCCTTTGCTCAACGGGCTTATTACTTTCCCTTATTTATAGTGTTTCACAGCTGCTGATTACTCCGTTATTTATAGTACCGCCAATTATTGCGACAGGGTGAACAGTTCACGGCCTACAACTTCCGCGAGTATGCGAAGCGACGAACGAGGGACGCATTCCACGAGCACATGGCCGAGAAGGACTCGCGCGTGATCCAGGAGCTCATCCAGAAGGGCCTGAAGGAACTTCAAGCTATGAAGGTACGGTTACCGCGCCGCCCGGTGCGCCCGGGAACCTTTCCGAGATCGACAACTGACGATTTATGGCTGCAGCGTCAAACCGTGATCGGACAATTTTACCAGCTCGACCGATTAGTTGTGGAGGGGAAGCTCGCCGTGAGTCGTCTTATTTTGAATTCCCTGCGCATGTTGGGTGTTTGACTAACTTGCACTTGCGACAGGGCTCGAATCAGTCTGAGGTGGCCAAGCAGTAAATGCTTTCCATGTTTCGGTAAACGACATATTGCTGGAGCACCGGCGTGTTCCTAACAGAATTCAGGCTATACGGAAACGAAATACAAGCGTATAATGAACTAAGGCATTGTTCAAACTATCTGTACAATAGAGAAAACCATGAGTCGCTATCAAAATCATATTGCTTTATTTGGGGAGCGAATGGGCGTTTCGCCGGTGCGGCGTACTACAAATGCGCTTGAAACCTAGAAAACAAATCAATCTCAACACTTTTTACCACATACCACTTCTAATTGCTCCGAAATATCATAAATATAGATATATCCAGGGCGCCTGATGGTCAAGTAAACTGGCAGCTGCGAGCGCCAAAAAGCTGCTTATGTAATGCAGCCAGCCACCACGAAGGGTCGCTACAAGCCTCGCAGTGTCGCGCCGACACCAACCGTGTCATGCAGACGCTGGGACGACGGCATTCAGCGCATCATTGCTGTCGCATCAATTAACCGTCGCCTGATTTTGTTGCGCAATTGACACGACCTGCCCTGGTCAATTTATTCGATCGCGACCGCATTGAAGCCGAAAAAGCATCATGGCGCCCGGCGTGAGTAGCCCGTTCCCGCTCTGCGCCACGAAACTCGGAGCAACTAACAATCTGCCAGACTCGCCGTGCTAACCGCGCGGCCTATGCGGACCATCATGATGGCTATGAAGGTGAGGGAATACTCGCGCTGCCGCGATTGAGTGTGTCCGCTGACGATGCGCAGGCATCCCCGTCAGGCAATGGCGGCAGGAGATTGTCAACGTCGCGCCTCCGGTTGAACAGGAGCCGCAGCAGGCAAATGACATTTGGGCGGTCGACCTCATTCACGGAATGCCCAAGGACTATAACCTCTTGACGGAGCACAGCCAGGAGCTTTTGCGTGCAGCACGCTCTGGCCGACTATACAAACGCAGCGCGCCGATAGACGAGGACGAGGCCGAGGTCGACAGCACTGCGAACGAAAAGACGGAAAAGAGGGAGGAAGACTCTGCTCCCAAGGGTTACTCTGTCAAGGTCTGGAAGCAGATCGCTACGAACATCGAGGCTCCCGAGATCTCCCACCTTGCTAAGCGACGAAAGAATGTGGTCACAATTGCCAGCAAGACAGTCGAAGAAAGGGTGCAAGGGCCGACCGTTACGCGAGCAACCGTCAGGCGCGTGGATGCCGCAGGTAACCCGTACACTGAAGAGGTTACTCTCGCAGAGGGCCAGCCTGTAGATGGCGAGATCATCTCAACACGTGTTGAAGTTATCCAGCCTGGCGCCGCGCCCCTGGCGCAAGTCCAGACCCCTCGCCGCAAAAACCAACCGCCTAAGCGCAAAAGCAAAGCTGGCCCTGGTCGCGGCAAGAAGAAGAACAGGGGTGGCATCGCAGGCGGTCCTACTTCTCACATCCCTGCCAACGGCAAAGGCGTCGCAATACCTAGCCAAGCTGAGACGACTACGCCCGCGAGCGCGATGGCAACCACTGCCCGTGGCACAGAGAATGTGAGCAGCTTTTAACACGTATATTGTTCGGCTAGGCTAACTATTTCCAGGGTACTACAAACGAAACCAACGGCACAACGAATCAGGACAGTGAAATGGCTGACGGCGATGACGATGATGACGAGGGCGACGACGGTGACGAGGGCGACGAGGGCGACGAACACGGCGATAGCGAGCTTCAAGACACGAGCATGGTCGATGAGGTGAAAGACAAGGACGAAACCATGAGCGATGCCCCTCCTGTGCCATCTGAAGTCAAAGAAATGGTCGCCGACGCCGCCGCTGCTGATGAGATTCCAACGAACCCCATGACGTTGGCCCCGCCGCTTGCTTCACTTGCTAGCGACGGTCCCAGGGCTGAGGGTAGCCCTCTCAAGAATGTTGTCCTTCCATCGCCCACAGAAGGCAAAGCGCCAGAGACACTGAAGGATATCGCTCAGCCTACGGACGTTGAAACTGGCTCAACGGTTGCGGAGCCGCCTTCCACAATAGTCGGCGAGGAGCCTGAGGCCGCGACAAACAGAGACCTGGAAATGGCTCCGTCCAGCGAAGCTCTGCTTCCCCCTCCCCCTGAGCAGGTTGGCAATATTGCTAGTCCCAAGACTGACAACGCCGAAGAGAAGATGTCCGACGCGGACGAGAAGGGCAAGGAGTCGGAGCCCTCCACTTTGGCGGACAAGTATGCACCCCAGCACCAAGACTCGGTCATGACGGAGGACTCCATTAAGCCCGAAGATTCTGCCTCTGTGCGATTCCCGCTCACAGAGTCAGGTGCTCCTTCCGAGGTTGGCACTGCGTCTGTCGAGGATACGAAAGAAGCCGCCCCTGCACAAACATCGGGGCCAGGTGAGAATGAGGCTCAGTCGGCTCCAGAGCCGGCATCAGAGCCTGTACCCGAACCAGCGCCTGAGCCCATCACTAAGCCTGATTCTGCTCCAGAGCCTGCGCCAGAGCCTGCGCCGGCCGCGGAAGTTCAGGCTGAGGAACCTGTGGAGACTAAGTCAGAGCAAGTCGAAGCTCCCATGTCCGAGGAGGCCAAAGAAGAGCCGGCTGAAGTCAAGTCCGAAGAGCAGGCTGCTTCGCCACCCACAGATCTCCCTGAACCCACTCCCCAAGAGGCTGCTGAAACTGCAGCCCCGGCGGCTGGCTCCGCCTTCCCGACCGATATGCCCGTGCCCACATTGAGCCCAAAGCTGGCGGCCGAGACTGAAGCTGCAGGAGAAGCAGACAAGATCCCAGACGCTGCCCCAGTCTCCGAACCAACCGGTGATTCAAAGACAGCGGACACACCGGCTGCGCCGGTGGAGGAGCTCAGCGCCGGTGCTGCGGAGGAAGCCCAGCCTGCTGAACCACAGCCCGTGGCTGCAGTTGAACCTGAGTCTGCGCCTGAGGCCGCGCCGGAAGCTGGGCCAGACGCCACTTCGGCACCTGGTGAGGAGAAGAAGGAAGACGTTGCCACTGCTCCCTAAGTCACGATGCTCCTCTTGGATTCCTTGTCTCCGTCGAGCTAGAATGCTTCTGGCTGAGTGGTTGTGTATTGGGCGCTCCTGGGTTTGTGGATACGGAATTTGAATTGTATAACAGGCGCAACTTCACGTTTTCTTTTTGTTATTTGACGTATTGGATTTACATGACGGTGGGCACCAGAGTAAAGAATCAAAATGCAGAGAGTATATAATATATACCCTGAATCATATTAAAGCAAAACCCAAACGCCTTCCAATGCAAAGTGATGCTAATCAAACAGTACAAGGTCTATCTTCCTCGAATATCCTCGACCGGGAATCCATCCCTTCGTCCTTCCTCTGGGTCAATCGAACCCAAGTCGGTGTCCTTGCTATTCTCCTTCTCTGGCCGCGCCACCCGCCCATGCATCTCCAAACCACGGATGTGCGCATTGCTCAAACCGAGAAGACCGGCGCTCAGCAGCAGCAGAACCATGAGTACAAGCGCACCCGCCTGTGTCAAGTTTCCGCTGAACGCAGCAACCAAGTACACGATGAGCTTGGACATGGCCTCGAGGTAACCGTCGGCATTTGTCTTGCTGCGTAGCCAGGCCTGCGTCGTAACAGCCTGTAGGTCATCGCTGAGACCGCGCAGCACCACGCGCCGGTTCGCACCGAGCTCTATGCTGTACTCGGTCGGCCGGTTGTCCGTAGCAGGGCCGATGGACAGCGGCGGGGGACCCGGCCGGCAGCGCTTGCGGATGGTATAGATGTTGAGGAGTCGCGAGATCATGAGGGCGACGATGAAGGCGAGCCCCCACCAATCAGACAGCAGCGACATGAATGTGACGGCGGCGATGGTGAGCACCGGACTGAGCAGGTAGAAGACGTGGCTGAGCCAGTCGAGCTCAACGATGCCGCCGCCGCGCTGCGCGGCCGCGAGGGCGTCTGCGCGGCGCTTCCTCCGCAGCATGGACATGGCGCGGCTCATGAGCTTCTCCGCCTCCTCGGTCTCCTGCCGCGCCATGCCGACGTTGATGGTGACGGTGCCGCAGTCGCCGCGGCCGCCGTTGCCCCAGAGCCGCTTCAGGTAGTTGACGGTGGCGATGTTGTTGATGACGTAGCGGCGGACCTCGGTGCCGTCGGCGCGCGTCTCGATGGCGGCCGTGAGCCCCAGCTCGGCGGCGAGGCTGGGCACGTTCTCCTGCTCGAGGGCGTCGGCGGCCTGCTGGTAGTGCAGGCCGGGGGCCAAGACGAGGGCGTCGAGCCACGAGGAGCCCCCCGTGATGGCGGTGCGCTGGGCCACGGTGCTGAGGTCAGCCAGCGCCAGCAAGCCACCGGCCGAAAGAGAGAGGTACGGGATCGGTGTGGACGTCCATGATGGGATGAGGGGTGCGTGTGCGAGAAGCCCTTTGGCGGGCTCTTCCATGTTGGTGCTCAGTTCTGGGCTGGGTAGTAAGTGTGCGAGTGTGCGTATGTATTTATAGAGTACCTGTCAGTATATCTTTGAGAATGAAACTGATCGATGCTTGGCAAGAAAACGACGTAGGAAGAGTCGATCTCTCACTTATTAGGGAAAGCAGGATCGAAATATAGTCATCCATCAGGTTTCACTCGGCCTACTACAGTTCCGCCTGCCCTTCCGAGCCCGGTGCCGGTTCACCAGCGCAGTCATCCTGGCCATGTTATTTTCGATCGGGAGACATTCCTTTCGCAACGCTAATACCTGGCATCAGCATCCGTCTAGACCACCTGTGTCGTGTTAACGGTACCTGTGAAGACGACTTATCCGTGAAGTTTAAGGTTCACGTGCGGTGGGTGACATCAGAAACCCTGTCACGCGGGCGGCGGCGACGAGACATCCGCCCTGCCAGCCTGCGGCCACCACGAATTATATGCATGGAAACATGAATGAATGATGCCGAGAGAGTTGAGTTGCGGGAACTTGGGTAGGCGTCCGTAACGACAAGCACTGCACGAGGGTGATGACGGTGGTTGGTATTGTGGTCATGTAGTTGTTGATGATGCTAGCGAGGTACTACAGAGTAACGCAAAGGAACATGTGTGGGAGGCCGTTACTCGCTACAGTAGTCAGATATATGGACAAAGCTTTTGCAAAATTACTAATTCATTCTTATCAAAGTCAATCATACACATTCATGTCTCTGTGACCAGGTCTGAGTATGTCATGTATTTCTTCTCACACGTATAGGGTGGCCCGTCGCTTCTGGTCTAAGTGCAGCACTGGCTTTGGGCTATTCTCAGGTGAGCTCACACATCAGCTCGGGCGCAGAAACACATGACATTCTGGACAAAAGAAAAAAAAAAACGCTGGCGATAATTTTCAAGTAGTCCAAACACTCACATATGATAAAATATTATAGAGCACTCTATGACTTTACACACAACTCACATTCGCAAGGTCACTGCCACAAGCTTGTTTGTTTGGTGGCGTCGCCGATGACTAAGCTGAGAGATGGCCAACTCGCAGCTCCATGAGCTCTCTGCTTCAGGCACAACGAGCACGACGTCGCATAACTCCCTCAACCAACATCGTCGACCATGCGGCGCCAATTCCAATCAGCGCTGCTGCTGGGCCTCTCGACGCTAGCAGCGGCCATCTTCCAAGATGAAGTCGGCCATATTGACTTCCACCACTCCTTAGTCGGCATCCCGCAGCGCGAGGCGACCACCTACCACCGACCCAAGCTCGCCAGCAGGGCCGCTCTCCTCTACACCGTCAGCGACCTCGGCGTTGTCGGCGCCGTCAACCCCAATTCCGGCGACACGGTATGGCGCCACCAGCTCGCCGAGGACGGCGCGGCGATCAGCAGCAGCCCCGGCCACCTGCGCGGCGCGGCGGACGAGGAGTGGGTGGCCACCGCCCAGGGTCCCCGCGTTGCGACCTGGAACGGGCTGACTGGCCGCAATGTGTGGCAGATGGAGTTCAAGGGCGAGGCCAAAGATGTCGAGGTCATGGAGGTCACTGATAACTCGCGCAAGGACGTCCTGGCGCTCTTTGACGAGGACGGTACCACGGTGCTGCGACGTTTACACGGTGGCCTGGGCACCGTCATGTGGGAGTTCCGCGAAACGACCAAGGACCTGCCCCTGCAGGTCTCGACCGATATCTCGAGCGTATACATCGTCAGCCTCCACGGCTCTCCCTCATCGTACAGCGTCAAGACCACCTCGGTGGACCCCAGCACCGGCCGACGCGTGGACCAGTGGACTGTTGGCAGCAAGGGCGACGTTGCTGTGCCCGAGGACATTATGTTTGTCGGCGGCAACTCTGCCGCACCAATCATTGCATGGAAGAGCGCCAGCAAGCTTACTGTTCAGATCCTGGGCAGCAAGAGCAAGCACGAGATTGGCCTTGCCGCCGACGTCGAGTTCGTTGACATCCAGGCCCCATACCTGAAGGAGTCGCAGACTCACTTCCTCGTCCACACCGCAACCCAGAGCGGAAACCGTGCCGAAGTCTATAGCATCGACATTAAGGACTCGCAAATCAAGAAGCTCCACGAGCTGCCCCAGCTCCCTGGCCGTGGTTCTTTCTCGACCAGCTGCGACGGCGCCAATGTCTGGTTCACCAGAATTACTGACGACGAGATCCAAGTCCTCCCCTCTAGCTCCCACGAAGGCGTTGCACGATGGAAGATTCAGCTCCCGCAGACTCTGAAGCCGGTTCACTCTGCTTCTGAGGTCGTCCACAAGGGCGGCAGCGAGTATGCTGTCCGTGCCGCTGTCTTGACCGAAGACCAGGACTGGATCCAGATCCGCAACGGCGAAAAGGATTGGGTTCGTCATGAGGGTATGAGTGGTGCTGTTGCTGCTGTTTGGGCTGAGATACCCGAGCAGGAGACCCTCGCCAAGGTTCTCGCTGGCGAGGCTCACACCAACCCGATCACTTCCTACGTCAACCGCGTTCTGCGCCACATTGATGACCTCCAGTACCTCCCCGGCTACCTGACTTCCATTCCTGGCAACATTTTCGCCAGCATCGCTGGCGACGACCAGGTACCTGCGGACGGCAGTCTGTTTGCTGACGTTTTCGGCTTCAACAAGATTGTCGTCCTTGTCACCGGCCGAGGCCGCTTCTACGGTATTGACACTGGCAACAACGGCGCCGTTCTGTGGACCAGAGAGGTGCTGCCCCAGGCTGCTGGTGAAACGCTTGACGTCAAGGGCTTTGCTGTCACCAACGACGCGGGCGTTGTTGCGATGCGCGGCTCTCGCGGCGAGTCTGTTCTCATCCGCGCCAACGACGGCCATGTCGACGAAGTCAAGCCTGCCAGCGCCGCAGCCACCATTTCTAGCACTGCTGTTATTGAGGGTGAATCCTCTGCCTGGCTCCTGGCCCTCGGCCCCGACGGCCAGCCTGCCGACGAGACTCTTGGCGGACACCTTGCCGGCCAGACCTTCATCATCCGCGGCGAGGGCGAATCCATCAAGGGCATCAAGCTTACTGAAGACGGCAAGAAGACCAAGAAGACTGACATCTGGGAGCTCAAGGCTACTTCTGGCCAGAGGATCATTGATGTGGCTACTCTTCCAGCCCACGACCCCGTTTCTTCCATCGGCCGTGTTCTCGGTGACAGACAGGTTCAGTACAAGTACCTCAACCCCAACACCGCCGTTGTCGCCTTCATAAACGACGACACCTCCATCCTGTCCGTCAAGCTCGTCGATACCATCTCTGGCCAGATCATCGCTGCCGAGCACCACGAGGGCGTCGACGCCGGCAAGGGTGTCTCTTGCACCATGTCGGAGAACTGGTACGCCTGCTCCTTCTTCGGCCAGTACAAGCTCGACGACGCCTCCGGCCGCTCCATTCAGGGCTATCAGGTCGCCGTGTCGGACGTGTACGAGTCGGAGGCGCCCAACGACCGCGGCCCCCTCGGCGACGACAAGAAGTTTTCGTCGCTCGCCCCCATCGAGAATCCGCTTGGCGTCGCGCTGCCCTACGTCCTCTCGCAGACGTTCGTGCTCTCGCAGCCCGTGACCAAGCTCGCGGTCACGCAGACACGCCAGGGCATCGCCAACCGCAACATCGTCGCCTACCTGCCCGAGTCGCAGGCCGTCGTCGCCCTGCCCCGCGTGCTGCTCGACCCGCGCCGCCCCGTTGGCCGCGACCCCACGGCCAACGACATGGAGGCCGAGGGTCTTCCGCGGTACGCGCCCGCCATCGAGATTGACTCGCGCAACGTGCTCTCGCACAGCTGGGAGATTCTCGGTGTCAAGGGCCTCGTCACCTCGCCCGCCGTGGTGGAGAGCACCAGTCTGCTCATCGCGTACGGCCTTGATGTCTACGGTACCCGCGTCGTACCCAGCGGCCTGTTCGATATTCTGGGCAAGGGCTTCAACAAGCTGACTCTCGTCACCACCGTGCTCTGCCTTACTACCGGCGTCATGTTTGTTGCTCCCATGGTACGTATTTGCCCCTCATCTACTCGACTATCATTGCATACTAATTGTTGTTATAGGTCCGTCGCAGCCAGATCAACCGTAGATGGGAGGCGTTCATCTAGAGAGAGAGAGGGCATGTTGACTAATAAAATCCACAAAAGACGAAAAAGACGGATAAAAAAAAGAAGGCGCGAAAGACTATATAGAGCGCACGGCTGTGTATCAAAGATTTCAGTACGAGGATTATTTCTGTTTAAATGTAATGCATGCATATTGAATATTCACTAGCAACTGTGCGGCACGAAATGGTATATTGTATGTTATGCTAAAACGAAGACTTCAAAAAGACGGAAGTGCTCTGCATTAAATCAAGAGCTATATTGTGCTGTATGATTTCCATTCAAGTTCAACCACGACATATGCAAAAAGCACAGCTCCCTACATCTAGCAGTCGCCCTTCCAATTGTCCTTGATCCACTCAGACATCTTATAGGTAAAAGTGCCGTCCATGTATCTCTGCACGTCGTCCGAGTCCGCAGTGCCGCCGGCAAACTTGAGCGCGAGCAGGACCCAAGGCTGCACAAAGTCGAGGAAGACGAGGTCGACGGTGGCCGGCTCGCTGCCGTCGTCAGGGAAGCTAATCTCGGACTGGATGCAGTTGGGCACGTTGTAGAACTTGAGGGGCTTGTGGACCGTGTCGTCGCCGTCGTCGCCAATGTCATCCTTGGTGGTGTACCCGCCGATCAGCGGGATGCCACCGTCATCGTCATCATCATTGCCGCCGTCGTCGCTCACACTGCGGAGCTCGAGGCGCTCGTCTTCCAACACCACAGGCTTTTCGTCGCGGTCGAACTCGCTGGCAGCTGTGAACATTTGCTGCGGAATCGTGAGGAAGGTGGTGTCGTGGCCGGCGTCCGCAAAGATATTGCCTCCGCTGTTAAGGAGAATGATGATCTTCTTGGCGACGTTGTAGGCGACGTCGGGGATGTAGTTGAAGCCGCTGGTAAAAGGGCTGATGACAAAAGTGCTGTCTCTGGTGAACGGGCCCTCGAAAATGTCGAAGCGGATACCTCCGGTGTTCATAATAGCCAGACGGGGCTTGTCCTTGCGCTTGGGCTGCGTAATAATGTCAGGGAACACCTCCTTTTCGATCCAAGTGAAGATGCTGTCTTTGCTGCCGTATTCGGCGCGCGTCATCCAGAGACTCCTGGGGGCGCAACCGAACTTGTGATCGAGATTGAGGGCCTTGCGGGCTCTAGAAATCATGTTGGTGACCCGCTTACCTTGCTCGGTGTCAAAGGTAGAGGCGTTTGTACCGCTGTGGTAGTACATGCCAAAGAGGTTGTTGTCCATGTATGTACGCGAGAACTTGGGACTGGCAACAGCAGTGCCGGCCTTGTCTTGGGGCGCACCCTCGGACTGGCTCTTGATGCCGTCGGCAGACATCCAGCCAATCGTCTCAAAGTAGCGACCGGACGCCATGGCGATGGACTTGGAGTCAAAAGTGCGGGCGTCGCGGACATGCGAATGGCCTCCAAAGAAGAGGATCGGGGTATCCCAGTTCTGTTTGCGGATCGCGTTGAAGATGGTCTTGAACTCGGGCATGCGCAGGCCGACGTGACCAATAACGACAAAGACGTCCGTCTTCTCGCGGATGGCATCTTGGAACCATTTCTCCCTAACGGTGTCTTCCGCCTTTTGCACAAACGAGTTGTTCGCGTTTCCTGTAAAGTCGTACAGGAAGCCAAAGGCGGTAATGTCGATGCCCTGGTTCTTGGTCGTAAACTTCTTGTAGCGTTGGGCCAGCGGCACACGGTCGCCCGTCGTTCGGTCGATCACATCGAGGTTGGAGGCGATATATTTATCCTTGTAGTTTGGCACCGTTGTATTGAGCTCGCGATCGGCCGAGTATTCCTTGTAGAGTTCGTGGTTGCCGATGCAGATCAGGTCGACATCTTGCTCGCGGTAAATGTCGTATTGGAACAGGCCTTTGGGGTCCGAGGCATCAAAGAGGCCGTTGCCTTCTATGCGATCACCGGTGTCGACGAGCAGTAGATCGACGCCCTTGTCGTCGGCGTGCTTTCGCAGATGCTTGGAGAACGAAATGTAGTCGCCCCAGTCGCTCGAGTATTGTGCTCTGACGCAGAGTCCAGTTAGCTACCGCATCGGGCGGGTGCAAGGGAGCACCATCGCAGGAATCTCTCAACTTACTCTAGAAGGTGGCCGCCCAGCCAGCCATGTGTATCGGTAGTGTGCAGGAAGTTAAGCTGTCCCCAGGTGAGGTCACGCAGCGGCGCCTCGACCGGCGCAGGAGCTCCGGGCTGGGCTGCGCGGACAGCGACGGCCAAGGCGGCACCGATGACGGCGCTGTTGAGCATGATTTATAGTATCAATAATATGGTCATGTATGACGGGTTGGGACGAGTTCGGGGTGACAACGCCGGAGATGAAGCTGGGGAAGCTCCAGGCAGCTAGCTGTTGATGAAGCTGATGTTGACTCGTGACTGGTTGGCCGAGAGCTCGGCCCCTCAAGGTGCCGATGCCAGAGGCCGATGGCGCCGCCCCAGCCGGCAGCCCGCTGTTGGTGGGCTGCTTCGTTAGCTTTGGCTGGCTCGCGAGCCCAGCATCATCGGCATTCGTATTGACAGCACCCAGTGTTCGAAAAACCGAGCATTAATGGGTTTATGGAAAACCTAGGGGGTTCCAATTCATTCATGTATTACTGGTAACTAAATCACAACCATGTCTAGGTAAAACTAGCAAGGTCACAGTTGCTTTCTTAGCCAACCACCACCCACAATCACAAAGCCAACTCCCGATTTTTCTAAGAAACTAAACTCATGATTTAGCCTTTTATTTACCCTGGCCTATTGATGTCTTCTGGCGATTCTGCCGCTCTCGCGTGTTTTCAACAAAGGCAGACGACTCCCAATTGCCCTACTTGATAGGCGATGCGTGTGTCGGTGTCACGGTCCGATTATGCAGACAGCCCTGTACGGCTTGAGCAACACCGTTCAAAAATAGCCTGTTTATGCATGGGTAATTGTGTCTCGGCATAATTGGGTAATCCAAATGCCCTTCCCCGCGAACTAACTGGGAGCTAGAGCTGCAAAGTATCGACCGCTGGTTCCACAGCCTGACCCGCGTTGATCTGGGGAAAGATAGAAAGGAAAGAGGAAGCAGACAAGATGCTTGCGCGACATATTTGGCGCAAACTAAACGGAACCTGGTAAACACTGCCCAGAATCTGTTGTGAAGTGACTGGGGAAGAAACAGTATTCAGCTGCGAAACCCTCTCCTTAAAACCTCTTCTCCTTCTTGCTTCCCGTAGTTGTGGCCTTGCGTAGATATCGGACCCTGCGCAGATCGATTCACGATGGCCCCAGTGCACATCTGCTTGGCGTCATGGCGTTCGCCGCCATCGTCCCGGCTAAGGCGGTCTTTCCCCCTATGCCAGCAAACCTGGCGACGCCTGTTCAGCAGAGAATTGCAATTGACGGTCCCAGCAGCATGTCTTTTGCTTCCCTACGTGACCAGCTGCGACTTGAATCGCAGTATGTGACTAACCCACCAACTAGGCATCGCTGCTAGCTGGAATACTTACAAGGAGATCTGCGCACTGCGTGCGAGTCCAAGTCCGACGACGAACAGGCCAAGATCATGAAGCTTGCCAACTCCCCCGCTCTGGTTCTCCTGCGAGTACGGCATGGCGCACGTCGTCATGATCGACACGGAAACCGACTTCCAGACGCCGCCGACGGCGGCCCCTATGTCGCCCCCGACCAGCAGCTGTAGTTCCTTGAGGCCAACCTCACCTCCGTCTACCACAAGGTCACGCCCCTGACTGATCGTCGCCGGCCACCGCCCGCCCGTGGTGCGTCACCAAGAACACAGGCCGTCGAGGAAGCTCTTCTACAATTAAGGTGTCGACGCGGGCGTGTTCGGCCACGTCCACCGCTCGCAGCGCTTCCTGCCGGTGTACGACAGCGCCGCCGGCCCAGCCGGTCTGAACAACCCCCGGCCCCCATCTACATCGTCTCAGACGGCATCGGCAACATCGAAGGCCTCAACAAGCCGATGCAGGACTTCAACACCCTTTGCGCAGGACGAGAACTTGCCGTACGTACGCGATGCGATTTTGAGGACGCGGAAAACTTCAAGGTCGACTTTATTCGCTCCTCGACGGGCGAGATCCTGGACGCATCGGCGCTGCATACGAAACGTGACAAGCGCTTTGTCAGACAGCAGCCCAAAGGCCGTCCTGGAACCTAACGTGTATCTTTATGAAAGAGAGTTTCTAAACTAGTAAACAGCCAAAATTTGATACGTCACTGCGGGCTTTGAGCACACTGCAAGTATCGCCACGCTTGGGTTCAAAGTCTTGTCAAAAGGCGGCACTCTGTGGCCATGCTTTTTCCCGCAGAGTATTCACCTTGAATTCTTTTGGTGTCCTCGCTATTCGATTCTTACGCTAATTAATTTTGTTTTATTCATGTGTTTGTAGGTGGACAGTCTTGGCTTGAATCAGTGCCTGTCCAGGTGCCCAGCACGCGACTTACACACGGCTCGCCCACTGCAACTAGACTCCCGTCACCTTGGCCACCAAGACTTTACAGTATCGGGCCGGTTGTGGAAGTGCCATCTGCCGATGACGAGGAATCCATCCATTGAGGTCTTGAAAACCCCCGAATAGCCGTCGGGATCCACGGCACTTTGCTCCGCGCCTTCCAGCTGACCATCCCGACCAGAGCACGAGCACACGGCGTCGAAGCACCACCACTGGACCTGGACCTCTACTAGCACAGAGCTAGACAGAGACCAGTTGAGTTGTGGAGAGTCGTTGCATGCACGGCATCCACGGATTTAAACCCCCGTATGCCCATTGGGTAACTTTGTTCTACAGAAACAAGGAAAAAAAAAAAAACCTTGGCTGGCGTCCTGCCGTGTGGTTTTGTGGACAGGATTAGCCGTCCCCGCGTGGCTGTTGATCCCGCTGCACTGCCGACTGCAGGCATGCCGGAAGAAGGGGAGCGACGCCCCGGATGCAGCGTGGTGACCAGTTTCGTCGCAATGCTGCGTTTCTACTCGGCGAGCAAAGCCAGGGGGGAACTGAGGCGCCGTAGGATCTCAGGCACGGCAGGTTGCAGCAGACCCCTGATTATATCGTGCGGCATGACATTGGGCAGTCACGCTCTGGGTTACTTGATATGATACTTGACAGTGGCTGAGTTACGTGATAATTCATCCATGTGTGAAAGTCTCCGGGCAGCGATCAGGTTCACATGGCTGATGCTAGTCGGTGGTCCGAAGTTTGACGTGCGGGGACTGCGTCACTCATCGACACTAGAGCCAAACTCCCCTGTGAGAGTTTGGCTAGAGATCTTTTTTTAGTATCGATGGCTTTTGTGAAGAAGCTGCTCATAGCTCCGCAGCGGTAATGGGGGCAAAGTATCACGATGATCTAGAACCGAGTCGGTCGAATCGGACGAGCTGATTCAGTGTTTGTGACTATGCTAGAGGCCTTTGGTTTCAAGGCGAATATTGCACCAGAATCTGCCTTTAATAACGACACTTTGATATGAGAAGCGTAGCGAATGGCATCTCGCATGGTTATTTCTCATATTCTAGTGTTCACTACCGTCAATGCCGATGCCGCGAGACTAGGCAATTCTGAGGATCTATTTTAAAACCCTGGTTCAGTAAAGCATAATCATTTTCGTGCTAATCTACTCGATCAAGCGCTCGGAAACGTTCACTTGTTCCCATGGCAGCCATGCCGCCCTCGCACGCCCTCTGCTTCCGTTCTCAGCAGCAGCAGCAGCAGCATAAATATCCGATCGTTCGTCTGGATTGCGGAGGCCGATGCTCGTCGACAGATGACACTCCAGTACGGCCGCACGTGTTTCTTATATCAGGCCCCCTTGGCCGTTAATTGGCCCATGTCTCCCGTTTAAGCTTTTGCCGGCCTGTCGTCGGCCCATGCTACCCTTTCTTTCTTTCTTGGCCGGATGTAGAAAACGGGGGTCCGTTCGGTGTGGGCATCCTTCTCTCCACCACCCATCGGCACGACTGCCGCATCGACGGCGCCACACCCTTTTGATAGGATGGGTGCTCAGACTCCGCCAATTAAAGATGGGGGCCATGGCAATTGCAAGATCTGGCATTGGCAATCGTACACTGGATCATAGACCCTGGTAGGATCGTATTTCCTGCCTTGCTCTTTAATCTGTGGTGTCCATCCCCGCTCTTCCAGTGATGATCGGATTAAGGTTCGCAGGTCGCGGTGGAGACCGACACAAAATACCACCCCCAGCTGTTTGCTGTCTCTTACATGCCATTGCTCCCCGCCAGGGTCGACGTGGGCGGCAAGAAGGGCCTTCCTAACGATATACTCAGCCGATGTAACCACCGTCTGGTAGTCACAGGTCTTCACATTCTTAACCTCGTGCGGGCTAGTAAGAGACGAAGATGCTCGCCCACACGTCTGGCTCGCCAAAAGATTATTCTGCTCACAGGACGGGGCGCGTTCTACCCCGTTCTCGCCGAGAACATAACGCCCACCGGATCAACGGATTGTATCGTTGCCGCCCGCTTCGGTTGCAGTCTGTGTAGACTCTCGCACACGCCCCATTTCTCGTTTTTTATCTTCTGCTTTGGGCATTGCCCTGGCTACGACGGCATGACTCGTCCTGTAGGCCGTATATATCAAGTTCACGGGGAGGCATTTGGGGGGGCCGATCTGATCGTAGCTCTTTTTCTAGTTCTCATATCGTGTGCTCTGTGTAAGTGTGGCTTCACTTCAGGCTTGCGTTTTCCCCTTGCTGTCTTGCACTGCTGCATCATTGTATGAGACAGCTGTTTCATAGACGGTCCTGTTCTGCATCATCAGCATGCCATGACGTGAACGCCACGAACAAATTAAAAAGAGAAGAGAATCCAAAGAAGGAGAGCTCTGCAGCATTTTTCATCATGTCGGTCGAAACACCACCCACGACCCTGCACATTACGTTTCCAGCATACATAGACTATCAGCGTTCATTGGCTACGGAGAGGTACTCAGAGAGCCCTCTCAGAGATCAGCACACCGTCGACCAATGTGATTCTTCAGTCAGTGAAGACCAGAAGAGCCAAAATGGCGACTCCAGTGGCAGTTCGACCATGATCGGCGACGGCCGAAGCCAACGCCTCGACTCCACGACCGTCGTCGACGACCCCCAGAACATACACGACAAGCCCTATTCCATATTTACCGGTTTTCAGAAGAAGAACATCATCATCATGGCATCCCTCGCCGCCTTCCTTTCGCCCCTTTCCTCGCAGATCTACCTCCCCGCCACGCAAAAGATCGCTGACCAGTACCATGAGAGCAACACACGAATCAACCTTACCATGACTGTCTTCATCATCATGCAAGGCATCGTTCCGACGTTTGTCGCCGGGTTTTCTGATAACCTGGGCCGCAGGCCGGTCTACCTTGTGTGCTTCCCCATCTACATCGCCGCCAACATTGGCTTGGCGCTGCAGCGACAGTACGGCGCACTTCTGGCTCTTCGGTGCCTGCAGAGCGTCGGCAGCAGCGGCATGGCGACGCTCTCGAGCGCCATTGTCGCCGACATGGTGACATCGGCGGACCGTGGCACTTACATGGGCTACACGCAGATTGGACCGATCCTTGGCCCGGCCGTTGGCCCTATCCTCGGAGGCGTCATCAGCCAGTACGCCAACTGGCACTACATCTTCTGGTTCCTGGCAGTCCTCGCAGGTGCCATCTTCGTGCCACTGGTGATAATGCTGCCGGAGACGTGCCGCAAGATCGTTAGCGACGGCTCGATCCCGGCACCGGCGCCGAACCAGTCAGTGTTGCAGCTCTTGCGCTGCAGGCGTCAGCGACGGGAGGAAGAGAAGAAGGAGCAGGAGAAACAGCAGCAGCAGCAGCAGTCGTCGTCGTCGTCGTCGTTTTCGGATGAAGAAAGCCAGAAGGATGTTCCTGCGCCGGACGCACGGGGCGTGGGGCGCAAGGTGTCGTTTAACCCTTTGGCATCTCTCACTATCATATTCGATATAGAAACAGCGCTGCTAGTATTCTGCAACGCCTTTGCCTTTGCGTGCTTCATCGCCGTGACCACCAGCGTCCCCGCCGAGTTTATGCGCATCTACCACGTTAACCAGGTGCAGACCTCGCTCGTCTACATCCCGCTCAGCCTGGGCACGCTCGTCTCGGCCGTGAGCACGGGGCAGGTCATAAACTGGAACTTTCGCCGGCACGCCCTGCGCCTCGGGCACCCCGTCACGCGCAACCGGCAGCACGACCTCGACGGGTTCCCCGTGGAGGAGGCGCGGCTGCAGATTGCCTGGCCGCTGACAGTCGTGGCGGCCGGCAGCCTCGTCGTCTACGGGTGGCTGATGCACCGGGAGACGGGCATGGCGGCGCCCATCGCGCTGCTCTTCGTCTTTGGCTACACCAACGTCGCGGCGTACAAGACGACGGGCATCCTGCTCGTCGACATCCACCCGGGCCGCGCGGCGACGGTGAGCGCGGCGACGAACCTGATCAAGAGCGCTTTCGGCGCCGCGTCGTCGGCGGCCGTGAGCGCGCTGATCCAGACGATGGGCATCGGGTGGACGTTTACGACGTTTGCGCTGGTCTGGATCGCGCTGAGCCCGTGCTTCTTTGCGCTGATGGCGTGGGGGCCGAAATGGAGGAAAGAGAGGAGAGAGCGGGAGGAGCGGAGGCGGGAGAGGAAAGACGGCCGGGTTCTGGAGAAACTAGAGAAACTGCACAAGCGGAACAACAGCAATCTATGAGCGAGCCACGGAAGAAATTCCAACGAACTACTTTGCACATCTTGTTTTTACACATTTTTTTAACTTGAGGAATTAAAAGGATTTGTCTTTGTTTTTTTATCAGAAATTCGACTTATTTATGAGCTGTCATTTGGAACATTTGGAAGATGTAGGCAGTGAGACGTGAAGATTGGAATTTATTCTTCGATCAGGTTCCAGGATTGACATTTTCGAGCAACGGAAGTCTTACAAAAGTCTGCTGTGGCTTTGAAACCGTGCTCCCCTGGCGTCGATCGCGCAGCTTACCGCTTGTGGCCGTTGTACTGTTACCCAGGGGTCCCTCCTCCGCGGAGAGTTGCGGCCGCATGGAGAGCACAAGGTCCGCGGCATTATTCCCCGAAAGATGTGATTGATGCAGTAAAACTACCGGGGCTACTTTCGGACGTGACATGGGAGAGCGAGCCCGAAAAAGGGCCGCGGTGCTACAGAGGAAAACGGTTCAAGACCGGCCCCCTTCCAAAAGAGGAAAACGGTGTTCACCCAGACGTTCGGGGCTAGTTAAGAGATCAGAATCATGTCTGGGCCTCAGAAATGACGCACAGGCATGCGCGCACGCCATCCCGTATCGGTCGGATAGGCACGCTCGTCCCCCCTCCGCGAGAATGACGGGATGGCCATGCAGTTACACGTCCAGGGCTGAAAGAGGATCATCTCCACGCACCCCGCCCGCTCGCGACCCGGACCCCGGAGAGCTGAAGAAGAGGGCGGGGATCAGGTAAGAAAACGGAGCTCTGCCGGCGCGAAGAGAAGGACTAATTAGTTGATCCATGCAGTTGCGGTAACTGCTAGTTTACTCTCAGGGTTCGTAGAGCCACGCACCGGCAGCCGGTACGGAGTACAGCACAGCACAACCCAGCGCTAACGAGCAGAGCGGAGGCGGTCCGAAATACGACGAAAGGCTTGTTCGAATACTTTGCTGGTTGATTCCTTTTTACGCGCGAAGCCGAGGATCCACTGGTTCGATGAGTTACTCCATACGTTGGGCCCCTTGGGATGAGACGCGGCTGAAAGTGTTGAACCTTTTTTGTCTCCCTTCTTTTCTTCTTCTTCCATTCGTACCTGAGGAACCCAAGACGTTTTGTGGGATTTTAACCCGGGAGGGGGAGGGAGCTGCGCTCTTCGAACTTTTTTTTTTTTCCCTTTTGCACGAGGCAATTCGGCCTCTCTTTGTGCGACGATACGGCTGTGGGTGGTCCGTTTATACGCACACAGTTCGGATCTAAACCATTTACATTTGTTCATTGGCCGGGTAATAACACCATACAAGAGCAATTTCATTCACAGCTTCGAACCGCAACATCGCGGCCCTGCCAAAAACAATGATGACGTCAAACCGACCAAGCGGCAACCTCACCGCACCACCTCCATGCTCATCATCGCCCGGCGGCGGCGGCGGCAGCGGCGGCGGCGGCGGTACAGGAGTATCGCTCGACACGCTGTACAAGGAATTGTCGTCGGTGCCGGACCGCGAGCCGCAGCCGGCGCCGGCGGCGACCAACAAGGAGGGCGAGCCGAGTACCTCGCGCTCCATTCTCAACGGTTCGTTTTATTCAAATTTCCCTCTCTCTCTCTCTTATACTCCCCTCGTTTTTCGAGCATGCATCTTGGGCGAAAGGGGGAAGAAGAAGGAGAGAAAGAGATTGCTAACGCGTGGAGAAGCAGACCCGAGGGCATCGTCGGAGAGCAGCAGCACGTCGACAAACGTCATGATTGCGAGGACGATACGCGCAGCCATGGAGGAGATGCGACGGCCCTAGGTTCCGGGAGGGGGAAGAGCATTGTTGTTGTTGGACAAACACAACATCCGAGCCGGTGCAGCAAGTGCCGCCGCCCGCCGCTGCCGCCGCCGACGACGACGAAGACGAAGCTGAAATGCAGCTCCTGCGAGATGTGGGCAAGCAGCAGCAATGGGCTGACGCGCCACGAATGCCATGGGTGTTTGTTTTTTACGCCATGGCACACGTTTACTTTTGTTATCGGCAGCCCCCAGTCGAAAAAAAAATGAGTGGCCAGCGGGGCCAATATCATAACAGCCCGCGCATAGCCAGAAATTCTGCCGCCAGGGAAGGGTAGTGTAGGCCTACTTGTACAGTTTCTGTGAGTGGCTCGCGCCGACGGGGACTCCGGTGGGCAAATTTTTCGGCGCCGAAAGTGCAAGAGTCGGCCGGGGGGGGGGGGGTTGCACGTGGGAGGAAAGCAACGTCTACAGGCACTGTTGTTGCCACGATATCAAACCAGCCAGGGCGGTTATCTGATTAATCTTTTGCAGACATTTTACCACAAAAAAAAAAAGAAGAAAAAAAGAGAAAGAAAAAAGACGATACAAATTTCAAACCTCAGTCAACCTAATTTTCCCACGAGGCGTCTTCAGCTGGGCGGCCGCACTAACTAGCCCTTTGCTTGGCTATTTCGTACGAGTTTCCGTCCTTTGTCAGTTCTGGACGGCTTCGCCGCCCCACCAATCCCAATTAACTCGCCCCCATCCCAACGTTCGCGCCTCTTCCTCCTCCCCCACTTGTCGATAAGCAGCCTCGTCCAACTTTTTTTTTTTTCCTTCTTCCTTCTTGTTCCTTTCCCTTTGCCTCCTCCTCTGCAAATCTTCAGGTTTCATCTCTTTGTACATCTCTGTGGATTTAGCTACACTAATCAGATCCTCGAAGACTTGATACGGAGCTCGCCCACAGCTTCGGGCACTTCCCCCAACTTCTTTTCCCATCGCCGCAAACGGGGCACATCGTTCCAACTACTCCCAAAGAAAAAGCCCCCATGTCGGCACCCTCCGCCTTCGACACCACCACCATTCACACTCCCGCCCAGGCGCATCGCCGCATGTGCCATCGCAGTCCGTAGGACAAACAGCAGGCGACTTGAAAGTCTTTGCGCTCTGCTGCAGATAAAAAAAACCTATCCGATAGAGAAATCTTCGGACAAAGACTTAAATATTTTGCGATACAAAGAATACCACTACAGAACCCCACCATCACCACCACCGCCAACCTCGTGGAGTAAGTAGCTTCTTCCTTGCCAGGCATCTTGCAACTTTGGCTTGTAGACACATGACAATTGCGCGGCAACCGTTGGCTAACATGAAGCCTCGCCTCGCAGCACTCGAATGCCCGGCAGAGAAGACGCCGCCCCCTCCGTCCTAGACCGCATCAGACGTTACGCCCTCGGCTCGACGTCCTCGCCCTCCTCCCCCCGCGCCTCGTACCTCTACGAGCCTCTCTCGCCCTCCCCCTCGCCCGATCTCTCCGCTTCCGTGACATCCTCCCGTAACACCGGCAGAATGGTATCCGCCGCCAACGACGAGGTGACCGCCACCAAGGCCGCGGCCACCACCACCGCGACCGACGTGCCCCCGGCCTACGACATGCAGCAGCCCGGCGCGACACCGTCCCCCTCCTCCTCCTCCGCCGCCGCCGCCAACAACGACGACTCGGTCACGCAGGGCCTGCACATCCTCGAGGCGCAGTCCTCCCGCTGGTGGTCCTACTTCGCCACCGCCGACTTCTGGCTCGTCGTCGCCATCGGCCAGGTCCTCGCGCTCTGCATCACCGCCACAAACACCTTCACCACGTTCCTCGCCAACGCGCACACCAACATCCCCGCCTTCCAGACCGTCTTCAACTACATCCTCCTCTTCCTCGTCTACACGACCGTCTTCCTCGTCCGCGACGGGCCGAGGGCCTGGTTCGCCTCTGCCAAGAGGGACGGCTGGAAGTACCTCATCATGGCCTTCCTCGACGTCGAGGGCAACTACTTCACCGTCCTCGCCTACCGCTACACCAACATCCTCTCCGCCCAGCTCATCAACTTCTGGTCCATCGTCTGCGTCGTCATCATCTCCTTCGTGCTCCTCAAGGTGCGCTACAAGCCGTTCCAGATCATCGGCATCCTCGTCTGCTGCGGCGGCATGGGCATCCTCCTCGCCTCCGACCACATCACCAACTCCAACGGCGGGCCCGCCGAGAACCTCCTCAAGGGCGACCTCTTCGCGCTCCTCGGCGCCACCCTCTACGGCACCAGCAACGTCTTCGAGGAGTGGCTCGTCTCCAAGGCGCCCATGCACCACGTCCTCTCCTTCATTGGCCTCTTCGGCATGGTCATCAACGGCGTCCAGGCCGCCATCTTCGACCGCACCAGCTTCCAGGACGCGAGCTGGGGCTCCGACGTCGCCGGCTGGCTCGTCGGCTACACCCTCTGCCTCTTCCTCTTCTACACGCTCGCCCCGCTCATCCTGCGCATGGGCAGCGCCGCCGTCTTCGACATCTCCCTCCTCACTGCCAACTTTTGGGGCGTCATCATCGGCATCCGCGTCTTCGGCCTCACGATCCACTTCCTCTACCCCATTGCCTTTGTCTGCATCATCATCGGCCTCGTCACCTACTTCCTCTCGGGGACCCTGCTCGGCGACTCCAAGAAGCCCTGGCTCGGCGAGAACCAGGAGGGAGGCGTCGCGGGCATCGGCACCGCCAAGCTGCGCGCCATCAACGCCGCCCGCATCGCGCAGCAGGACGCCGAGGTCGGGCAGTTCAGCCCCGAGGTCGCCGCCGGCATGGGCACCTCGGGTTTCGTGGCGCGCGTCAAGACGGGCTGGAAGAACATGTGGGAGAAGCAGTCTCCGTAAAGAACGCAAAGGCAACTATTTCTCTTCTCTTCTTTTCTTTTCTCGAAGCGCATCGAGGGTAAAAAGTTTTGATGCATCTCTTACGAGCGTATAAATACACCGAGTTGACGACTTTTTGCATAGCACTGTAGATTTTACATAATACATCACATCCAAACACACTCTTCCTCGTTCGTCATGATGAAATACAAATATGTACCTGTATTCAAGTTTCAAAAAAGGGTATATGTGCAGAATATACAAGACATCGCCCTGATAAAACAAAAACAATGCAAAATGCATCTCGAGTGAATAAAGAAACAACTAAACCCAAATGCTCGCTCTACCGCTATTCACATGGCGCGATCCTGCGCCCCGGTTATATTCACATATATCATTTTACCGTCTCGTTCAGGAGACGCTTCTCGTTGACAAGAACCAGCGTCTTGTCCTCGAGACCCTCCGGCACCAAGCCGTCGTCGAGGAGGAATTTCTCGCGGAGGCCTTCCTCTAGCGGATCTGGGGGTGATGCGCCGCCGCCTGCTCTCGGCGTAGCGGGCTCGTCGTAGTCGTTGGGCCAGAGAATGCGCCGTGCTTCCTCGTCCGTCATTGGAGGCTCGTAGGCGTCTGTGTCGTCGTAACTGGCTATTGACGCCGCAATAGGCTGTCGTGTCTGTGCAGAGACAGCAGTTGCCGGCGGTGGGTTGTTAGGTTCGTTATCGCAGGGTTCTGCTGGTGTGCCCGTTATGGGTATCTCGTCGCTTTCCAAGTCGCTATCCGAATCTGTGGCCTGCGCCTCCTCATCTTCGCTGTCGAGCGTTGCCGAATCCGTCCGGTCATCAACCATCCTATCCTTGAGGTAGTCAGACTCCGATTTCCGAATCTTATCTTCTGCGTTGCTGACGCTCAGAGGTACAGGGTGCACTGCCGAGCCACTGCGCATTTTGCCCACGCGGAGAATGTTGCGCATCAGCGCCAGCTCATATGTCTTGTACGTCTCATAAAACGCCCGATTTACACGAGCCGCTGCATGCAAGTCCTCTATGTCTGTTATCTCACTCAGAATCTGCTGCAGTACACTTTCTGGGAATTCTGTGGCGACTGTATAATTCTCATCTGGTGCAGCCATGCGCTCCAATCCTGTAGCTGCCTGGGACTGCGGCTGAGACATGGCATGTTTGGACAGTGCCCAGCCATGACTTTTGCCACTGATGTCGTAGAGTGTAAGACCAGTGACACTGTTGTAGATGTCGCCAACCGCTGTTCTAAAAGATGGGATCGGATCACAGACACCACCACGATGTACTGGAGCAGGAGAGTTTGGCAGTGATCGTAGCATGTCGACGACTTGGGCCAAACTTCTTGGCGCAAACGATGCTTCAGGCTCTCTTGTCAAGGCTTTGGAATGCATGACAGTGGATAGCATGTTCATATTGTTGAAAACCATCATAAGCCAGCCCAGGTTCGTGGCGTCACACCAGTGGCTGCCCTTGGGGCATCTCGGTGTTGTGGTCAGTGCCAAAGTTGGATTATGCGGCGCGACGGTGCCCAAGCTGCCCCAAATGGTTGGTGGCGGCTCTTCCGCTTCTGCCGCTACCGTAGGTTCGCTGGTAGGTGGTTTGGTGTACTCTTGCAGTGTCGAAGTGCAGCACTCGTGAAGCTGTGCCATCTTGGCTGAGCGAACAGCCCAGATCTTTTCTTTGATCTTTTGCGGCCACGGTTTGCTCTGAAGATCTTTCTCATCCACTAGATGTAGAATGGCGCTTTTAGACATTCGTGTAAACAGACCGCGCGAGCCAAAGGCGTAGCTGATGATGAGAAGCCCGTCTGGCATGTCGTCGGCTCCACGATGCATCCACTGTGGCAGCCACCTGTGCTCAACCATGAGCTCAAGCGGCGATGTGCTCTTGTACCGAATGGAGCACTCTGCAATGGCGACAAATTGCTCAAAGCTAATGTCACGCGGCACATTTTCATTATGCATGTGGGCCGCATGCATGAGAATCTCAAGTGCGCCGTGCTGGTTCGTCTCTCTCTGAGGCATGCGATATAGCCAAGCTTCGGTGCCATCTTTGCAGTAGTATTTTGTGGGTGGAGGGGGTATTTGGTTTGAGATGTCTTCAACCTCGTGGAGATGAAGACTACTTGCGTGCCCCGAAAACATGCGCGCGAAAATGGGTGACGTCTCTGCGAGCATATAAGACGATACTCTGAAACGCAGCACGCTGTCTTCGGGCGAGCACCCGACGTGGACGTTGGCAAATTCGAGAATGGCGTCACCGCGGCTAGTGATAGGGAATTCGCGAACCTCGCGTGAGGGATTGATACCCGAGTCTGCAGCCTGCACGATGTGGCGAATGTCGTTGAGCTCCTGTTTGGCTTTTTCATAGTTTCGGAATCGTATTTCATATCGGGGGAACTATGGAATGTTAGTAGGGGCCTGACACCATACCGCGGGTAACTCACAAATTGGGGATCTGCAGACAGAACTCTGGTCACGGAAGCGTTGCGCATTCGATTGACTGCCTCGCGCCGAAACTTTCGGTTCGTGAACAGCGCTTCTAGCATGTCTTGTGTAGCGTCCTTTTCGTAACTCTTATATGTTTCCGCCAGACTGGTTCTAAACGCCTCGTTGAGCGCCTCAACGCAAGCTCGCCAGTCGCGAATAGGCGCCATCCAGGCTTCATTTCCATGTATACCGAGCCGGTTGCCTCCTCCTCCCGAAACGACCTCGGCCAAACTTCTGCCACTGAAAGAGCTTCGGTTGTCCAGCAAGCCGGGGCTGCGGGGCGAGTCTGTATATGAGTCCAGTCGCGTGAGCGTGTCGGTCGCACTGGCAGAGGCGCGGAGCGGTTTTATCTCGTCCTGCATTATGGCAACACATAGTGCGGTACATTTCTCCTTGATCTTGGAGAACTCCTTGTAAGCCTGGCCGACATGGCTGGCGCCAGAGGGCACGGCGCGCATTCGTTGGACGAGCGACTGCAGCTCTCGGGCATGGCTCTCGGGTTCGTGGAATGACGCTGAATCGCTCCGTCGCAATGTATACGTATCGGCCAGATCGGTTTCGCTATGTTGAAGGGCGGGTTTGTGTTGCTACAGAATGTTAGGCGGGGTCCGAGGAGAATAGCTGAGCTGAGCGCATAGTGCAGCGCCGCGTACGTACAGATGGGTCGCCATTGTCCTTGACTGAGGCTTTGCGCCGTATCTTGACAAGCGCAGAAAAGGAGCCCAGGCGCGACGCCTTGGAGGGCAGCGGCGCAGACGGCCCGCCGCTCTCGCTGTTTGTTCTGGGCTTTGTCATGGCCTGCATGCGAGCCAGCACGCCGGCGCTCGGCCGAAAATGCGCAGCGCCGCCGTCGCAGAGTCTTCGCGGCGGCCAAAAGATGGGGTGGCGCCGTGGTTTGCCTCGACGTCAAGCAGGCAGCGCACGAGCATGTCGTTTCCCTTCCAGTCGCAGAAGGGCGAGCGGGGGAGACGGCGGCGGGATTCGACGTGAGGAGGGGGCAAAAAGGTCCGTCGGGACACCAAGGCCAAAAATGGGCGAGACTGGTCGACGTCAGCACTCGCTCTTGGCAGCGGCTCGCCACAGTGACAGGCCGCGCATGCGATTTCCTCTTCCGCGCAGAAGGAAGTGCGAATGCTGGCGTGACAATGGTGCAAATAGAGTGTAAAAAGGGCCGCAGCTCCCTTTTTCTTCAGCGTCGCGTATCCTCGCTTTCAGGGTCCAACGCTTGTCTCAATGTTGCAGTGGGGTGAGCGCAGGAAAAAAGTAGGAAAAAAAAAAGGTTGCAACGTAGATCGACGGTCGAAGCGCAACGGACGAAGCTAAAGAGGCAAGTGGTGCAACTCAAAACTGCGCCCCACTGGTGAACGGGATGAAGAGTCGTTTTCCGTGCGTAGAAGGGAATTGGCAGATGATGGGTATCCGGTTTGTGTTTAATGGTGATGTAAGAAGAAAGGGGACGAAGTGCAGAGGAACTGAGAAGATGAATACAAGGCTCAATCACCTATAGGCTTGCCAAGGTCATGGACGAGCAAGGTGAGAGCCGTAATTTGGTGGAGGAAGAAAATGGGGGGAGGGACCTGGAGGGGGGCAAACACACTGGGGATGCAGAATGTGGGGGGATGCAACACGGTCGGATGACTGGATGGCAGCCAGCTGGCAGGTACCCGGCAGGCAGTTGGCAGTTGGCAGTCGGCAGCTGGCAGACCAGATGGAAGGGTACGGTATCACACAGTTGAGGTAACTACCAACCTTGATCGGAGAAAACACCACCCACATATATACATGATAAATCGTGACAATTCATCTAAAAGGGTGCGACACTTACTCTCTTGCACTGCACAAATGTACCGCTGCACCTTGTTTACCTTGCACGTGCCCAGCTGAACCCTCAGCCTCGTCATCTCATGCAATCATCGCCTTGTAACCATGCAGCTGTGCGCTCAATAAGCAATCAGCAATCCTTTGTGCCGTGCCCGGCTTCCCCTTGTTCTCGCTGCCTGGAGCCTGGGACTGCTCACTTCTCTTTTGCCCACCTATAAATAACATCTCACCAATCCTCACCAATCCTCTCTCCTCATAGGGCTGTTGTATCCTCGCTGCCTGCAATACGATGCCAGCTGCTGCGCCCGTCTCCCGATCGCCTGGCCCACTCTCCCCCGCTTCACTCTATCTATTCATAGCCTCACCCGGCATGATTGCCTCAGCTCTCTGCTCGCCTCAAGCATCTTGCACAAGCCTATGCACTCATGACATTTCCATTTTTGGATCAATGTTTCATGTTTCTGTTACTTCATATCTCTGATGGCTGTCCCCTTTTTGCTTGCAAATATCCTTCTATACCGCTCCGCACTCAGTCCTAATCGAACATGAATAATATCCATACGCTACCAAGAGTCGCCTCGGCCCATGTCTTCCTTGAATTCCCTCAGTCTTTTTCGTCACCAAAAGTTGATTCAATGTCAAACGCCTGCCCGCCATATAATGAAAGCGCCAGTCCCTAGGCCTCTTCTATTCCACCTTTCCCTTCCACCCTTTGCGTTGTGTGCCTCCTTGCCCTTTGTCCCTCCTGCGATTCTTATATGCGTAAATGTGATGCCATGGTAATCCTGTCAAATGCATAGTCTTTCGCAACTCCGTTCCGCAAAATCAAAGATATCAAAACAATGTCCAATTTTCCTATGAGAACTCAAGCCATCTCATCAAAAACTCGTAATAAAAAAAATGAAATATTTCTTGGTTGGTTGCTTGCTTGCTTGTATTTTTGTTGGCGCCCATCTTCAGGGGTACATGACCTGTCAGCTCAGTCATGCATGACAGCGACTCGTACAAGACACGAATATCCGATCCCCGACATTAGCCACCCTTCCGCTCAGAGTCGTTCTTCGGCGGTTGTTCGCTGTTGTTGGTGCTCGCCACGTTCAGGCCGCTCGGGTTCTTTTTCTTGCGTCCAGCTTTCTGCCAGCCACCGTCGCTTTCGCTCTTCGCCCCGCGTACGTGCCCGTTTTCTCTGGGAGCGTTGCTTCGCTGCGCAGATGCATTCGGCTTCTGGTTCTTGGCCTTGTGGCTGTCTTGGTTGGCCGGGTTCTTGTCAGTCGCGGGCGACTTCTTCGCTTCGGATACTCCTCCGCCGTGCTTTGGCCGCAAGGGCATCTCGTGGTTGTTGCCGCTGTCTCCTTTTCTGTGCATCGTGGGGGATGGCGTTCGCGTCTCATAGACCGGAGAGAGGTGTGCCATGTCAACCATCGACGCCTTGCTGATGCGGTTGTCTCCTATCGCTAGATCTAGAGGCGCAATAAGCCCGCTCGATGTATTTTTCGCCGATTGGCGCTGTCGACCACCTGATTGTTTCGAGCTCCCCGACGCATTCGCTGTCCCGGGTACATGCAGCTTGCCGTCCTGCGGAAGTCCAGCTGAACCAGGATAGTACGGATGCATCGATGCAATTCTCTCTCGAAACGACGTGTCGTCTGCAGGGGGTAGTGTAGACGACTTGCCCGAGCCATTAATAATGATGGGCGAATACTCTGGCATCCCAAGAGGCACAGTGTTCATCAGTCCTGCGCTTGCGGGATGAGGCGCCATTGAGATTCCGTTGCCAGGCGGCTGGATCTGTAATGCGTTTTCAAAGCCAACTCCATTCGGAGGCATCAATTCAGCACTAGGCACAAATGGCGCCGCATTGTAGCTGGCCTTGCCGCTGGATCCATTCACGACCAGCGGTCGTGAATTGTCTTGGTTACCTGGAAAAGGCACTGACGGCAGCGGTGTAGACGATGTGCCAGCAGAATAAGCTCGCGCATGTCCAAGAGGCGACGGTGAGCGCGATGCCCTTCTCATTCTTCTATCCAGCAACGTCTGAGGAAGCTGCTCAGTGGATAATCTCCTCTGCCCAGCACTTGTCGACGTCATGTCCCCAAAGGCAATACCACCGGGAACTGTCTGTTGCTTCGTGCGCTGCTTAGACGGGCTTACGCTTCTAGACATAAAAAAACCGCCAGACTGCGCGTCATCCGAAGTTGGCGATTCTGTCGTTGCCTTGGGCGTCTCGTCAAAGTCGGCATCGTCGGAAATGAAGCTCGGAATCGGTACTCCGTTGGCGCTTTTCGACATATAGAGGGACGGGCTCGCTGCTGTCTGGCTGGCCATGCTATATGGCGCTGGCATTTGGGGCGTAGCTTGGGCTTGCGATCGCGAAGCAGGTTGCGATTGTGACCTAAGCGAACTACTCGAGGTAGTTCCCGCATCTGCTGTAGCTGATCGCTGCGATGATCGTCGAAAGTCCTGCGTCGAGTGGCTCGCTGTGACTGGCGAAGACGGATACGTGCCGTATCCCTGCGCGGGCTGGTAGAATGCGTGTCCAAGACCCATACTGTACATGGCATAAATCTCGGGTCGTAAGGGAGCAGAGGTAGGCGCAGTGTCGAAAGAATTCGTTCGCGAACGGTCTGATGGCTGCTGCCCAGAACCGGAACTGCCAGACATTCTCTGCTGTTGGGTCATGTTCTGATGCTGTAGGAATGCTGGCGAGTTGGCGTAGAGCTGAAATTGCCTCATCGACTCCTGCTGGTACATCTGTGTCACAAGGTCCTGCTGAGCGTATTGAAACTGGTATCCCGGATTCTGATACCACGACAAGTCTTGCGCCATATTGACGGGTGCAATGAACATGTTGCCATCGTACGTGGGCACGCTAGATGAAGCGCGACGGTTAGATCCCCCTCCGCGGTAGTTGTTGTTGTGGCGGTTCCCTCTATGATTGCCACGTCCGCCACGGCCAGAGTGCGACTGCGACGAGCTTCGCAAGAGAACAGGTCGAGGCTGCGGGGCCGGTCTAGACCACACTCGCTCTTCTTCTTTGGGGAAGACAAACTGCTCGCATGCCTCCGGCAGTTTTCCCTGGACGATGAGATCGAAAGCTCGTCGCATTTCAAGGTGCAGGCCACGGAAAGAGTACTCGTCAGCCGTGTTGCCGAGGTTTCGGGCCGTGTTGAAGGGCTCCTCGACACAGAGCTGATTGTTCATTGCATAATTCCACTTCTTGTCTGATTTCGTCAAGATTCGACCGAGTCTCACGGATAGAACGTGCTTATCGTAATCAAATTCGTGCGCGTAGAATCGAAAAAACTGGAAGAGCAGTTCGGCCTCGGAAGACTTATTCTTGTTGCCGTATCCTTTGATTTTCTTCAAGTTGTCGGCAAATTCGCTAACGGAACCATCGGGTCGCGGGAGTTTATAAGGTAATTGGTGTAGGGCGGGAAGAATAGCGGGATTTCGAAGCTGTAAAAATGCGATAATCAGGCATATCCAAGTATACGAACTCAGCGTACCACCAAAAGCTGTCACAGAGTTAGTCTTGTGGTTGTCACGTTGCACTACAGGTACTTGCCAGCATCATTGACTATGCGCCTTCGAGTCCAGTATTTTATAATCATCGCCAGCTGCCGTACTCTAGGGTCTGCTTCGACATATGTGCGCACCATGCGAGTATTTTCAAGTGCTATCGTGTTGTTGACATTCATATCGCAAGCGAGACCGAGTTCGGGATCCCAAATCTTTACGATGGGAACCTTGGCGGCAGATATACACACGACCTTTTCCATGCCTCCTGCAGCAGCATTAGTATCGAATTTCGATGGGGAAACGGAGTGTACACGTACGTTTGGCGAGCAAATCGGCAATCATGCACACTCCTTCAAGTTCGTGCCATGGCGTCGTGATGCATATATCCACTGGAGAATGAGTTAAAAATCGGTATTTTGAGGACTGGGAGAAGATCTTACCGTCTGATGAATCGGAGCAGAGCAAGCTTCCGGAAGATCCAAACAGATGGACCTTGATATCGTGGCCGGGCCACTCGTCGTTGAAAATCTTTTCCAGCTTCTCGACTAGGCGTTTGCGGTTTTCTTCGACTTGCGGTGTGGGGAGGAGCTTGTCATAAATCTCCTTCATGTCTTTTGCGAGCTTTTCTTCCTCTTCTTCGCCTAGCTTAAGCGTCACGGTGCGCATGTCGAGCTTCTCGAGACGGTCACTGCCGACAGAGTACGGTATTCTCCTTCTAGAGTTTATCTGAGCAGTCTCATACTTGCAGCCGCCGAGCCGGGGCGGCAGCGGGCGGAGAGACGGCAGCGTGCTATTCGTTTCGGAGTAGGCCGAGCGGGGTGAGTGGTTTGTGCCAGCATTCGGAGAGGGGTCTCGGGATTCGAAGGAAAACTGCCTGGCGTGCTGATGCGGCGTCGACGGAACCGAACTCGAATGTGCTTGCCCCTGCGGCGATGTGGACAGAGCAGCCGATCTCTGTGTCCAGTTTTTGGACGACTCCGCCCCTTGCCTGGGAGGCATCTTGGCCGGAGCGTCTTTTGAGGTTATAACCAAACGGTTTTTTTCAGAGTTCTGACTTGACCGGCTCCCATTTCCCGACGCAGAGTTTGACTTGCCAGGCGTGTGTTCTTTCAGCGATGCCCTACTAGAAGTACGCGATCTGGGCGCGGCGTGGACGGGAGGCGAGGTGACGACAGGAGGGAGTGGCGGCGTCTGCAGGCCACCACCCCTCGTCGGTGAGATGAGCTTGTTGTAGTGAAGAAGCTGTGCGTGGTATATATTCGACTGCTGCGGGAGAAAGAGGGGGAGGAACTCGAAATGCGTCGGGAACGGGGTAGTCTGGGCGGCCGAAGCTTCCTGCGCTCGGTCTGTGGCGGCGGTCGTCTTGGAACTGGGTGAGGAGGAGGCTGGAGTGTTCCAAACCTGCGAGGGATAAGACTGTTTCGGTTCGGACGTCGACGTCCGGGTGTCCATGAAGAATGCAGGCCCCGGACTAGATTACTCACGGTCGGCAGCGGGCTGATCGGCAGGCTGCAACGAGAGGACTGCGAAAGGTGTTGCTGGGGCGAAAGGCGATGCTGCGTGATGCAGAAACGTTGAGCGATGTATACGAGGCGCGGCGAGTGGCAGCAGTGGCGTATTTATCAGCATGTAGCGTCGGCGACGGCGAAAAGTATTTCTGATGGGTTCGCGGGTGAGGTGGCAATTCCGGAACTGAACAAAGACTCGGACGTTGGTCGTGGTTGTGCCGCCTTGGGGGCTGGACGGGTAAAGGGATAACTGGTAGGTTATAGCGATCGTCTGGGAGGCTGCACAGCGGCCGCGATCATCGAATGCGAGGCAGCGCCGGGCCGAGCGCGTGGTGAAGCGCTGCTTAACGATGGACGGGTGCGCGGCGGGAGCGTCGAGTCGAGGTTCGAGGTTCGAGGTTCGAAGATCGAGGTCGAACGGGTATCTCGCGGCGGGCAGTTTGGCAGGCAAAAGGGGGTTTTACCCGGAGGGTCAAGGACAAGGGCCCCAGGATTCTCGGACGAGAAGGTATGGCGGGCGCTGATCTCGAAGGAATGGAGAAACGCTGCAGCCAATACGGGCGGGTGGGCAAAAAAAAAAATCAAAAAAAGAATGGCCGGTGAAGGAGGCGATTAGCTGATGAATGGGCGGGGGGTGATGTCGAGGTAAGTCGTCAAAAAAGGCCGACCCAGCATGGGGATCTCGAAATGCAGGTCGGGGAGTGGTTGAAGTGTGGAAGCGGTCTTAATACTGGGACCAAGACCCCAATCAAGCAATCAGCGAGCAATGTCCGCCACAGCGTGCAGAGCAGGTGGGCAGTTCGTTGGCACTTGGTGGTACTACGTAGGCAGACTGGCAGAGCAGCGGGAGGAGGAGCGGCAGAGAGAGCGGGTGCCAACTAACTAGTTACCAGTACGGAGTAGGAGGGCATTAGCTGTCGCTAACAGTTGACCAGAGGGGACTCGAGGCGAGGCGGGGGCAAGTACCAAGTGCCAAGTACCAAATTGAGGGGGGGGAACAACAGTGAGTGCACCAACCAGCAGAATTGTGTGGGTTGGCAGACAGAGCTGGAGCAAAGCACCGGCTCGAGGAAAAAGACGGTGCACTGGATTAACGGGGTTTGAAGTGACTACGGAGTACTTGATAATAATGATAGAAAATACAAAAGAGGAGTAAGAACAGTTCTGAACCGTCAAATCCTGATACCTCTACTCCATACTCCGTACAGCTCTCAGTCCTTATATTTCAGTACCTCGACTCAATGTACTGTACATACAAATTTAGTAGAGTCACTCCGCGGCAGTGCCTGAAAGCAGGGCCCGTCGGCGGCGCTAGCTCAGGTGCACCCCCATTAAAGGCGCTGGCAGGTCGAGGTAGAGGTACTTGGCAATGCTTGCTTGCCAGTCCACAGGTGTGTACTCCGTACCTTGCTGTTCATATTGTAGCAAAATGTAGGTACAGAATGGCATGTGCGTCGTGCCTGCATAAAACGCACCTCATCCATCACCCAGCAATGCATCTACCAATATGCTACCCATCACCTAGGTATTTGCTATTCTTAACATCGAACCGACCTGAAGCATCGCTCTGCCCTTCGCGGTGGATGATGCTGTCATTGTCTGAGACAGGTACCTGGATAGGGCTAGATTAATGGGTAACGACAGCTAATAAACCTCCTACCGCACACCCACACAACACACTTCAACACACTTCAACACACACACACACGCGCACACAGCCACCGCTTGCCGTCTGTGATCCTGCCTGCCCATTCATCCCAGCCATGCCCAGAGCAAATCAATCCCTCCGCGTTAACATGTGCCAGACTGTCTACTCCGTAAGCAGGGACTAACTCTGTTGGCCTGGCTGGCCGCTGGCCTGCTCGCCAGTTGCCACCTCATTTACGGAGTACACTCACCAGTCGCTCCTCCGCCCCACACAGGCAAACCTGCGCTCCAAACTGTACCGTATTGATTTGTTAATACCAATTGTCTGGACCGGATCGTGATGTACTGTGTGGGGTACAGTGACGGCATGCCGCCATACTGTACGGCTGAGCCTATTTCCGGGGCGCCACTCGCCACCACCTGCCACCTGCCACCTGATTGCATAGGCACAGTGCGATGCCTGCCAACCCAACGCAGGGCAGAGAAGAGGGAGAAGGAAGGGTGCGAGTTGCTTTGACAGAACCGCAGGACAGTGTCAAACATCCCACGTCGCACTCGAGCACAGTCTTACCACCACCACGATGCCAGACAAAGGAAAAATGCGAGCGTACTCAGTAGCATGGGCGGGCCGGTCTGCCCTAGGCCCTCTGCCAACCCACGTTTCTTGACAAGTCAGGTTTGCGAGCCGTTCGCCCTCCCACCCACTGTTGGCCAGTGTGTCCCAAGAATACGACAAACCGTATACACCAGATTCGATGCTCGGCGACAAAACCCCTCGCCGTTTTTATACACGAGATGCCAGGGAGACCATGCTGCTCGTGTGACGATAATACCGGACAAACAACTGGGGAAGACCCCCCAGGGCAACTAATTGGTCCGGCCTCGAAACGGGGGGAACGTGGCCCCGGAAAGAGGAGCATCCAGTCTTTGCTCTGTTCCTAAAATATCACTTTTGGAAAATAACAAAGCGCCGCACCCCCGGATGGCGGCCCCTGGCACACACAATTATGAGTCAGCGGGCGAGACGGACCACCTCGCCGCCTCCGACGCAGAGGGGGGCTCGAGCCTGTCGCCTTCGCTAAGCAGGCCAGGAACCACATACCATCGTTAATTGCCCGCCACCTGCTCATCTCCTGCAAATTGGCCCAAACTTCCCGAGCCTCCCCTGCATCGCACGGGCCGGGTCAGCAATCTCGGGAGTCTGGGGCGGCCACAGCCCAAAAGCAGATCACCCTACACGCCATCGGGCGCCAGTCGTCGGGATAATTGTCTTGCTTTCCCTAAAGAAAAAAGAAGAAGGTTTCGTTGCTGCAACATGTTCTGTCATTGCAGGCAACTGGTTTGTTACCTGGTAGCTTGACACATTATGTCCCGTAGTGACTTGGTGCACGTAGCACCACCAATGGGCGCCATCGCTCGCCGCTGCATGCATAACTGAAAACGCATAAAATTCTATTGTTGGCAAATATCCGTTCAGCTGGCAGATCCAGCCATCCGCATAAGCAAATCTACAAGCCCAATGCCGGGTGGCGCGCCTCTCAGCCAACGTCCAGCTTCAGCTACATTTCCGTGTACGCATTCAGCGCCAGCTGTCCGCCCAGGTGCGCATACAGCACGTTTCCCGCCGCAATTTCTCCGTTCTTGATCATGTCCATCATTCCCGCTAAGCTTTTCCCTTCATAGACGGGGTCGGTCACGAAGGCTTCCGTCTGTGCGCCAAATTTTATAGCTGCAATGGTCGCCTCGTCCGGGATGCCATACACGCCGGCATTGTATCGCGCGTCCAGCTCGACGTCGGCCGCCGAGATGTCGTCCTCGCTCAGCCCGATCTTGGCCGCAGTAAACTTGGCGATGCGCAGGACCTGGTCAAACGTCTTCTGCGGCTTCCCGGAGGCGTCGATGCCCACGATGCGCCGCGCCCGCGAACCGCACGCCTTCTGGCACAGCTTGAACCCGGCGACCATGCCCGCCATGGTGGAGCCCGTCACCGCACACACGACGACGGTGTCGAAGAAGACGCCCGTCTCCTTCTCCCAGGCCTCGACCTCGAACGCCCACCGCGCGAAGCCCAGCCCGCCCAGGGGGTGGTCGGAGGCGCCCGCGGGGATGTAGTACGGCTTCCGTCCCGCGGCCTCGACGTCCCGCCGCAGGTCCGCCAGCGTCGTCTTGTGCTCGATGCCAAACGGCGAGGCGTCCAGGCGCACGTCGCTGCCCATCAGGCGGGACAGCTGGATGTTTCCGACCCTGTCGTAGCCCGGGTCCTGCCAATCAACCCAGCGTTCCTGGACCGTGGCCGCCCTGAAACCTAGTTTGGCGGCCACGGCAGCGACCTGGCGTGTGTGGTTTGACTGGATGCCGCCGATGGACACGAGAGTATCGCAGCCTTCAGCCAGTGCTTCGGCGGCCAGGTATCTGCGCAAAGACGGTGATCAGCATGTGATGAATTTCACTGTTGGGCAGTGGGAAGTGGGACGTTTGTATGCATACTCTAGCTTCCTGGTCTTGTTCCCGCCGTACGCCAGACCAGAATTACAGTCCTCCCTCTTGGCGTAGACATTGACCTTGCCGCCGAGAGCCGCTGATATGCGGGGTAGTGCCTGGATGGGAGACGGCCCAAATAGGAAGTCCTGTTTTGGGATGCTGGCAAACGGCTCGGGTAAGGTAATTGTGGTCATTGTTGAAATGTAAAAGGCGTATCTGTTGTAAGTGGTGTGAGGGGCAGCAGCTGCTGACAACGCTCCGCTGGGCATTTATACCATGTTTCGAGCTGCGCCCTCTGTAGTTTGGTCAGCGCCCAGCCTAACTTTTTATTAAAGCCTGACATGAATAAAGAGTGGCTTTTTCTAGGTTAGTAGAAGGTGTTCCTGGACTTGAACTATAACCAGCGAGGTGAGATATAAATTCGCTGCGGACAGAAATACAATAGACATGCGCGTCGCCAAACTCTCCAGCATACAGGCTGTAGAGTAAACCCAATTGCGTCATTTATTCAACCATATAACGAGTAGAAGGCTAGCATGCTCCAATTGCGATATCCCTCAGATGTTCAAACATCCCAACAGACACAAAACGGCGTAAGTTTGTTTTTGACGGATTTATACAGGGTAGGCGGCCCAGAAGCTACGATCCTTCGACTCGTGGGCAAACTTTATCACGGCCAAAGACGGCATATTTTCCGGCAAGTCTGGGGTTTGACGTAAATCAGCTCATCATCCCTTCTCTTTGTGATTGACGCAAATTGTCTTGCACTGATTTGCAGTGAGTCGTGGTCTACTGGTGACAATATCATGATGACCAAGCTAATTCTTATACATCGCCATCAGTAAACCCAACCATACAAATCGCGCGATCAACTGCCCATAATGTCTAAGCCTTGACAAAAACAGAACAAGCATCTCCCCAAAGCAAAAACGAATTACTGAGCACAAAGCCCGCCGGAAACCCGCCGGAAATACCTCTGAATTCCCTTGCATCTTCTGCCTGCAGCACCCATCTAGCGCATCGGTACCTTGGCGGGCTAGCGCGGCCGAGCTGGGGTTAGCGCCCGAAGGCGTGACGTCTTGCACTGCAGCTCTGCGCTTCTCCCGATGTCTTACTTTTTTAGCTAACTAGCCAATTATTTTGCTGCTGAGAAACAACCACGGGCAAAAATTTTGCCTCAAGCAGCAGAAACAAACAGTTCATCAATAATTTTAACTGCGAAAGGCATCTCACGGATTCACCATCGGCGGCCACCAGCATGCGCGCCGCTTGATTGCGCCTCTGCTTGTCTGTCACGAGCCTCGCCTTCTAACCCTCGTCCTCGGCTACATCGCGTGCAGGCGACGCCGCGAACCAGCCCCCGACGTTGAACGGAGCCTGACCAATTCGAAACGAAACGACCGATACTGCCGCGACCAACCACCGAGGACTTTCTGCCCCTTCGAAGACGAGAACTGCGGCCGCGCAATATAGTTCCACCATAGCAACATGTCTCCGCCAAAGGGTATCGCCATCACACCGCCCGCGGAGCTCAAGCGTCGCACCAGCTCCTCGGGCTCGTTCCACGCCGGCGCCCCGATCCCCGGTGTCATGGGCGGCGCCGGCGGCAGCGGCGCGCGCCGACACTCCTTGCACAAGTACCAGACTTTCCCGACCGAACCCCCGAGCACGCCGATAGGAACGATCCCGAGCTCCGGCTCCGCGTCGCCTGCGAGCTCCGTCAACTCGCTGCCCTCGTCGCCCACCAGCTCCGAGAACGAGCCGCGCCACGGCAGCGGCAGCGGTGGCCACGGCGAGCACGACGAGACTCCCCTCCCCGTGCGCCAGCTGCTGCTGCTCGCGTACCTCTCGCTCTGCGAGCAGACGGCGCTCAACTCCCTGGCGCCGTACCTCCCCGAGATGGTCGGCTCCATGACCGACGACCCCAGCCGGACGGGTTTCTACATCGGCGTCGTCGCCAGCGCCTTTGCGCTCGCGCAGCTCTCGACAAATTTCCTCTGGGGCTACTCGTCCGACCTCATCGGGCGCAAGCCCGTGCTGCTCGCCGGCACCTTTACGCTCATGTGCTGCTTTGCCGCGTTCGGTTTCTGCACCCGGTACTGGCACGTCGTCCTCGTGCAGGTTCTCATGGGCATGCTCAACGGAAACGCGACCTGCGTGCCCACGGTCCTCGGCGAGGTTACCGACCGGTCGAACCAGAGCCACGCGTTCGCCTACCTGCCCATCATATACTCGCTCGGCAGCATCACCGGCCCCGCCGTCGGCGGCTTCCTCGTCCGCCGGCTGGCGGCGTCCACGTATCCCTACCTCGCACCCAACCTCGTCAGCGCGGCGATGCTTGCGACGGGCTTCCTCGCCATCCTGCTGTGGTTCGAGGAGACGCTGGAGCGCGACGGAGAGAGCCCCAGGAAGCCGCTGTTCCTGCGCAAGCTCTCCAGCTGGTTCAAGCACCTGCGCTTCGGCAAGAAGGAGCCCAACCGGCGCCACTCCTGGAGCACGCGCTGGCCCCGCGGCCAGCAGCACCAGCCGCTGCTCGCCTCAGGCTCGTCGTCCGACGACGACGCCGAGACGGACGCGCTCAACGACTACCACGACGCGGGCAAGCCCGACCGCGACCCGAAGCACGACATCTGGAAGGAGATTTTCAACTCGACGACCATCCTGCTGCTCGCGACGTACCTCATATTCCAGCTGTCTAACATCAGCTTCAACTCGCTGTACCCGCTGTTCGCGGGTGCTCCCGAGCCGACGGGCCGCGCGCTCAAGCCCGACAGCATCGGCGGCTTCCTCAGCGCCGCGGGCGTCACGACCATCGTCTTTCAGGCGTTCCTGTACCAGCCGCTCCGCAGCCGCGTCGGCAGCCTGGGCACGTACCGCTATGCGCTCTTCGGCATCGCGGCCAGCATGATCCTGATGCCGTGGGTCGGGTATGCGGACGACAAGCCGCTGTTTGGCTTGGGCACCGGCACGTTGTGGCTCTATATTGAAATCCTCGCTGTGCTCATCCTGAAGAACGTTTGCTCCGTTGGTGGGCTCTCCAGCGTCATGCTGTTGGTATGTGACACCCTAAAAAAAAAAAAAAAAAGCGGAATTCGAAGAGAAGAAAATAACTAACAATCGCAATCCTGGCAGATTACAAACTCGGCGCCGTCGCACAACAGCCTCGGCACTCTCAACGGCCTCGCGCAGACGCTGTCCGCCCTCGGCCGCAGCTTCGGCCCCGTCGTCTCCGGCGGCCTGTTCACCATCTCCGTCGGCATCGAGCCCAAGGGCGAGGCCCTGGCGTGGAGCGTCTTCGGCGGCCTCGCGTTCGTCGGCTTCGTCGCCGCGCTGTTCCTCCGCGGGGAGGGGCTGGAGAGCGAGGACTGGGAAGAGGAGCATAACGCCGATTATCGTGAGGGCGAAGCGTGACAACATTTTGGAGACCGAAAAAAAGAAAAAGCAGATATAAAGAAAACAGAAATACAAAATAGTGATGAGAGAAGAGGAGATAGAAACAAAAGGCAGACTAGCGTGTTTAATGAGCATTTCATTCGAATTACTACCTACTTTCCTCTACGTAACAGTGGGACATGACTTATACACAAACCACCGCGGTTTGATGTTCGGCTTTACAAACAATTCTTGTAATGCGGCGTGAATGTGGAAAGGCACACCGAAATTGTATATATATACGTGCAAAAAATATAACGGTCTAGAGTCTCTAGTCTATAAAACAAACGCTCTCTATTGTGATCCCATGCCAACTTTTAATTTCACCCCAAGCATAAAGATCAGAACAAACGAGACAAACAACAAAACAATCATTCCATAGTCATCAGATCCCAAAACAAATTTCGCTAGTCATGTATCCATCAAACGTTCAGAACCAGGCCGGTGCCGCCGGCCAATGCTTAAGCATGACATTGACCGCGAGCGTCCACTCGCGCGAGAAGCACCCGCTGAGCTTCGCAACGTCCTCCTCGCTGGGCATCATGCCTCCCCACATCATGGGCTTCGACGCTTCGGCGACGGAGAAGCTCGCAATGAGCGCGTCGTCGCGGATGCGCACCAGGCATAGCCAGGCCAGGTTCCAGCTGCGGTTGCTGCGCGGGTCGGCGCGCACGCGGCGGTGCGCTTCGGCGACGAGCTCCGCGCTGAAGGGGTACCCGCGGGTGAGGCCGCGCAGCTCGCTCAGGAGCTGGTTGCTGGTCACGTAGTGCACCCACGCCGCCGTCATGGGGCCCTGGAAGGCGCGCGCGTCTTCGGGGTTCGTGCAGGACGCGGCGATGCGCTCGATCCGGCAGAGCTCCGTGATGGTGTTGACGCGGTTGTGCACAAGGGTATCGATGAGCTGTTTGATGTTGTGCGGGGGCGAGCTGCGCTGCTGCCGCTGCGAAGACCGGCTTGCGTCGATTGCTGGAGGAGGCATTGATGCTGCGTCGCTTGAGACGGAGTTGCTGCGCTGCCTGCTACCTGTGGACATGGATGTCGATGCTGCCGGGCGATTTGAAGATGAAGAAAGAGCTGGAGGTATTCCGAATGATAGCGGACGTGCGGCTTGTATAAGCATTGTTCCTCGCTGTTGAGCAAGTCGAGCCAGGTTAGGTGTCAAGGTCCTTTTATTGTTCTTCTGGACTTTCATGTCGCGTGCTAACAAGGATGCCGAGACCAGTTCGGGTAGCTTAACCGTGTTTTGGATCTTATGCCAACGATGAGCCTCATCGGAGTAGATACCAAAAGGGAAGTTAGTTGTCGATGAGCCTTGGGGGCTATGATGCATGTGTTCGATGCGTGAGATGCAGCGAGGGAAGGCGTTATCTAGAAAGTTAGGCATGTAGAAAGGCGAAAAGCCTTATAAAGACAGCCTAGTGAATGAGGAATCCTTCCATCCCCAGATCCGCCGCTCGGCCCAATAGTGTATCGTATAAACGGCTTTCTCGGGGGCGGAGCGTCTTGCAATCAGCCCTGTGGTAGCGCTGGGGAAGGAAGAAATGTTTTCTCTGAATACCTTCCGGTCTTGGACATTGGCCTTTGGCGAGCCTCGTTTGCCGGGTTGCCCGGTGAAGAGCAGGCTGTATTTTATACGACCAAGGCAGGATCAAGCATCCTGGTGAGCGGGCGATGCCTGGATATAGTTGGGGCAAACTGCCAGCCGTGCACCCACACAAGTAGTTGCTGCAGGACCTATGTCGAGTGTGGTAGTACCCGATGAGCCGCATGCCACATCTGCGCTTCTATGCATGCAGCATTCATAAATAGCAGACGCGCTGGCGCCGGGGCTCGCCTGCAGAGGCCCCGCGCCAAGGTGTACTGTGATTGAACAACGGACGACGAGGCTGTCCGGAACAGGGCTCACAGCTCCTCCAAACGGACTTGCGCTAGCCGGGGTGGCTGCATATGTGTAGCTATTTCTGTCTTTTTTGGTGGCGTTGTCAGCCTAGCACTCCGCTCACCACATGGCGGCCACGGTTAAGCGCCGAACATCAGCCACTCGGTCTCGAGGGATTCTGGAAGCATCATGGAAGCTCAATGAGGTTATTCCTCAAATGGTGACATGCTTATTTGGTGATCGGTGACTCCGTGTCTATACTCGGCCAGAGCGAGTTGCTGCGCGGGTCAATTGAGCCACCTGGTTGGCAAAGACGATGACTGCTGCATAACTCTCCGAAAAACACGAACTACCAGTATAATTCGCAAATTTCGGCACTTGAAAATTTCCAGTCTAAAGATGATTAAGTCATTCTGCTTTAGTGCTGCCCATTGACAGTCGCAGATCATCCTTGCACAGCCTGCTGGCTCACAAATGCGGGCACGTAAGAATCAGGCTGTGAGGCGAATGTACCATAAACGCGACACCGCCACACCTTTCTAAGCGCCAGACTGCCTCGTTCAATTTGGTGCAATAATCGAAGGTTGAAATACTTTGTGCTCTAATGTAGATATTTTCCCTATGTCGAACTCGCCGACCTGTTGGCGATTACTCACGACGGGGGCTATGCGGTAGGCAGAAACCTTCACCAAGTGCCCGTAAGCTTGATGTCGCGAGAGCTGGCACCGAGAGAGATGGAGAATTCCCCTTCTGGCATGACCCAATTTTGTAGAACCGTATCCCAATAGCTTAGGTCACGTCTAGTCAAATTGAACTCGACAGACTTGGACTCACCAGGAGCCAAGTAGACCTTTTCGAAGCCGCGCAAAACTCGCACGGGAAACTCCACCCCGTCCGTCTTAGGGAACGAGACGTAGAGCTGGGGCACCGCTTTCCCTCCGATGCCGCCATCATTGCCAACATCGGCCTTGACTGATACGTGGGTCTCCCAAAGGGCTGGATGACCGCCCTCACCGCCGCCAGCTGCTGATCGCGGTTGCTGAACTTCGTATCCATCTGGGTATGGGTAGTCCCCATACTTGATCTCCGAGGGCGATGAAATATATGGATACACATACTTCTTGAGTTTGCGAATGTCTTTGGGGAACAAGGCCTCACTTATGTCGGGTATCGTGTCATCAAAGGTCGGTGGTTTTGCTCCATCTGCAGGTCTGTCTCCTGCAAGTCGTGTCTTTGGCTTCACTTCGGTGACTTGCAGGTTGCTATAATTAAACGTTGTGTAGGACAGCCCAAAGCCAAACTCAAAACGTGGCTCAAGATTGAACTTGTCAAAATGCCGATAGTCGATGAAAATGCCCTCTTTGAAGTCCTGCTGGGGTACCAAGCCATTCGGGGTATACATGACTTGGCCGCCAGGGCCATAGTCTTTGAGGGATTTGCCAATGGTATAAGGGAGTCTGCCGCTTGGTGAAGCATCCCCGAAAATAATAGTGGAAAGTGCATTTCCGCTTTCCTCTCCTGGTAGGTTTGCAGTGAGAACAGCGCCAACGCCAGGGTGATCAATCCAGCGTTCCATGACGACTGGACCGACAGCGTGGACGACGACAATGGTCTTACCTTTACCGCCTCCACATCCATTAGCAACGGTGAGGATTAGATCATCGCCTCCTTTTTGTAGGAAAAGGTCATTCCGATCGCCAGCAACTCCTTTCCACTTTAGATACCCTTCACCGCTGTCAGAGTTGGCAAACACGATACATGTATCCATTGCCTGCAGCAGCTCCTTGCTGGGACTTTTGTCTGAAAGCGACGACGACACATTTACTGTATCAGATTTGAAAGCTTCCTTTAACGCCGATTCGGGCGTCACAAGATAAGGGAATTCAACAGCGCCGCTGCCCCAACCAGAGCCCAGCGTGCCCTGATTACATCCTCGATCCTCGCAGTGATTCGGACCAAGGCCAGGGCCGGCGTCTTCGCCGAAAATCCCGATAGTCGTTTTCCCATCACGAATCGATGCCTTTTGGCCAGAATTCTGTCCTGAACGATCAAGTGGTAATATTCCGTTGTTCTTCAACAATACAGTACCCTCGACGGCGACTTCCCGTGCCACGATCGAGTGGTTGTGCTGAACATTGATATACTGGTTGACTTCAACTTTTTCTTGTGGGGATGAGCTCCCGTGGCTGATGTATCCCATCTTGTCCTTTGTCCAAGACGAGAAGTTAGGACCCTTGCCATCAAAACGAGAGGTATCATCTTGGCCGAGCTGATACCAGGACGCCACAATGCGAACCACCATGTCGTCAAGTCGCGAAACAGGTAGGGAGCCGTTCAATACAGCCATGGACAATTGAGGCCCCCAAAGTGACTTTCCGTCGGCCCAGCCGAGTCCGTCACCAGGCATTGTCATATCAAGACCTGCCAGGGCACTTGCCACGCCGGACTGCTGCGCAAGCCAATCGGACATGACAAACCCCTGAAAGCCAAGCTCATCCTTGAGAATGCCATTCAACAACTTCGAGTTATCGCAGGCATAGGAGTTGTTGACCATATTGTATGAGCACATGACGCTTGCAACACCAGCCTTGATTGCATTTGCGAATGGCCAGGCATACAGTTCATGCAGGGTTCTGTCGTCAATGTTGGCAGACACAGCGTGAGGTAAGCCCCATGCCCAGGGCTGCCGGAAGTGCTCTTGTTCATTTGCGACAAAATGCTTGATGGTAGCCATGACTCCCTGCCCTTGGATACCGCGGATTGTTTCTGCAGCAGCAACGCCTTGCAGGTATGGGTCAGGCCCGAAGCCTTCCCAATTACGGCCGCCGGCCGGCATGCGACCGAGTGAGCCGACCGCAGGACCAAGCAGCACGTTAATGCCTTTCTCGCGTGCTTCCTGGCCATGGGCCTGGCCGCGCTGAAACATCAATTCCTTATTCCAAGTGGCCGCCACCGTCACACCTGCCGGAAAAGCTGTGGCATTATCTGCAAATCTGATACCCAAGGGACCGTCTTGCAGAGCCAAAGAGGGGAAGCCAGCTTCCAGCGCTGGCCCGGTGTTTCCAACGGCGAGCCCCATGGACCATCCAGTGCCCGTGGTAATGTTGACTTTTTCAGCCAAAGTCATGTTGCTGACCATTTTCGCGGCCTTTTCGTAGCTTCCTGCCCATTGGGAGAGAGTGCCGCCCTTAGGAGACGGGTACCAGGGCGGAGACTGGCCCTCCGGAGGTGTTGATGTATATTTTCCCCAGCCAAATAACGCTCCTAGGATAGCTAGCAAAGCGAGCACTACTATAGCAATGATAGTTCTCCGCCGTAGCTTCCATTGAACTGTCCGCAGTGAAAAGCGGCCCGAGGCTTCCGGGTGATGATGATGATGTTTTGACTGCGCACGGCGTGAGCCAGTGAGCAAATCGGCATCGACCTCGTCTCTCAATTCCTCTAATTCAATATCAGATTCATCTGATTCATAGTCTGCATCGTGAAGAGAGTTTTTCCGGAGCATAGACTCTTCGTCGGTTTTGGCGGGAGAGGTCATGGCTGTGAGCGATGCCACTTAGGCAGGTGAACACCTGAGTTCTCCGCAGCGTCTGGACTGAGTAACGAGTTTCTTCGCTGACACTCGGCCTTGAGCCTGTAAATAGAACACGCATGTATTGCTCAAGAGATTCAGCTCTTATTGTTCATATGAAGATGAGAAGATCGGGTCGCTGAGCGTATTAGTCCTAGCGCCACTGAGATGTGCTGATCCAGGCTCCTGTACTTCCTGTTCTGAGTCCCCACTGGAAGTGGCTGTGAGCTTCATCAACGGCGCTGGTCCACCTGCACGGCTAAACTACGGCATTATCTCCTGGCGATATTCTTCGCTAACTTTTGGCCTCGGAATTCGACGCACCAGCAAGCCAACATCACAATACCGCCAAAATGTCGATGTTTCGGGCCAAGAAGCTTGATTTGGGCTGCTTCGTTGGCATTCGCACGATTCGCGACCACACGAAGCGCAAAGTCTTCGAGCAGTTCGAACCCGAGCGGTACGCGCACCTCCCCCGCCTCCCCCAAACGCCGCAGCGCTCTTCAGCCCCGAACAAGAACGAAGAGAGAAAGACAACCAACAATGCTAATTGAGACGGAACAATAGTCAAGCGCTGCGCTACATGATCCGAAACACGACGCTTTCGCCGCGCGTGCGCGCCGAGGCCCAGCTGCAGCTTGCGCAGATGCACTGCTACACGCGCCCGACACAGATTCGCAACCGCTGCATTGTCGGTGGCCGCGGTCGCGGTGTCCTGAGTGACTTTAAGATGAGCAGAGTAAGGATCAAATCTATCGAGAGTATCGCCGTGCATTGACTAACCGGATACAGTACGCATTCAGACTGCAGGCGCTGGCTGGCAACATCCCTGGCGTGAAGCGAGCAAGCTGGTAATTCCACGAACCACGAACCACGAACCACGAACACGGGTCTTCGTTGTACATTGAACAAAAACAAAAACAAAACAAAAACAAACGACAGCTTGGCAGATGCGGCATACCTGCGCTAGCTTGTACTATATTAATATTATACTTGCCCAATCGTCAATCGAAGCATTTCATACCACTTGCAGCTACAGAAACTTCTTGTTTGAGTAGTGATATGAGCATTTCATCAGCCTCCTTTTGCCCGAATAACATTCTATAGCGTGCTTTTACGGAATTAGCAGATTTTTCTTGGACATTGCGCTCCTGGAACGCGTAGCCAAAAGTGTGGTCCGGGTTGTCGTCACTATCACCAAGTCCAACGCATTAACAGGCAGTGTCAAAACGGTAGTCTGCTACATAATTGGCAGGGTTTCAGCTCGCCCTCAAGTAAACATACTGCGAGATTGACTTCATGTAATGAGAATCGTTCTTCCAACGAGCATTCAATAGCTCACGGTTCGTCTCGTAGCCCATGCATCTCATAGTCCTAAACCACATTTGGTATGTTACGATAGACGGAAGTCAGAACTGCCCAGAAGATTACAGAATAAACTGTTGATGCAGTATGTATTACTCGAAGAGCCGACCAAAGGGGGCAAAAAAAGTAAGTCCAGGAATGGAACAACTTGGACCAAAAAATATATCCAAAGGATAGGATGGGACTTGAACCCAAGGCGATTCGAACGCCTAACCTTCAGGAAGTTCCAGGGGACTGGAATCTGACGCTGATGAAGGAATTAGTGTGCTGTTCAGACCAAGGCTGACATTGGGGGCTACTAACCGCTACCGTTGCGCCATGGGTCCGGTATAACAGAATTCTCCGCTTAATGAAAATTAAGAACCTATACACTAAAGGGAGAGGGTTTCTCTGGTCGCATGTCCGTCCAGCTTCTTGACCAGTTACAGATTCGTGAGATGCGTTGACAGATTTTGCCCTCTAGCAATATTCCACATGCATTGAAGTATTTTAGCCATCCAGAATATCTATGCTATAGTGTATATATATCAGGATTCCAAGTCTAAAACTCCTATTACTCCTTTGTCCACAAGTTTTAACGATAGCCTCACCTTTGCGCGTCCTCCATCAACTCCGTCTATAAGCCAGCCAGCCAGCCAACCGGCCAGGGAGTGCTCATCAGAGGTGCTCGCTAGTGCTATCGCAAGTCGCTGTCTCTATTGCTGCTGTTCTTGCTGGGTGACTCTCTGGCTGGGTGACTCTCTGGCTGGGTGGTTGGGTGGTTGGGTGGCTAACTGGTCCGTAGTTATAAGGACCCCACCGTATTAAGGTCTCTGTGAGAAAGTGTGAAAATCTGAGAAATCATGTAACATACATTTTTCGTGATCTTAAACAGCTGTCTAGCCGGAGTATCAGAACCACGCTATGCCAGGGCCAGGCCTCCTACCATTCCCCGCCGCCCGCGTAACTGCTGGGAGAGAGGGACACGATGTGGGGTTCGAGAAGACGTAAATGGCAAGCTTCGGAAACAATCTAGACAATAACAATACTATTGGTGAAAGAAAGATTAAGGAAGCCGATACTTTCACAATATTTTGAAAATGCCTGCGCCCTGTAAATGCAGCATCACAGCAGTGCGTTGGAAATATAGCGGGGACCCTGTAGGCTGCCGCTAGCGCCTGATCCCAGCCTCAAATTTATCGCCACAACGACGGCAGTAGCCTTGGACTCTGCATTCTACGACAACACATCACCCACAAAGCGCAAACATGGGTAGCGGTGATCTCAACCTGAAGAAGTCGTTCCACCCGACGCTCCGGCGCAACCAGGCGGCCGTCTACGATGAAGAACAAAAGGCGCTCGCGGAGCGCAAGCGCACGCAGCAGCGCATCGATGAAATCAAAGAAGAGCGCGCCAAGGAGGAGCTCCAACGCCAGCTCGAGGCCGCGGGCGGGAAGAAGCGAGTGGACAGGGTCGACTGGATGTACCAGGGCCCTACCGACGGGCAGGCTGGCACAACCGAGGAAATGGAGGCTTACCTGCTGGGAAAGCGCCGCATCGATAACCTGATCAAGGGCGACGAGCACGAGAAGCTGGAGAAGAACGCTGGCCAGGAGAGCTTCATGGCCTTGCAGAACGCAAACAGCGCGAGAGATACAGCTGCAAAGATTCGTGACGATCCGCTGTTGGCGATCAAGCGCCAGGAACAGGCGGCTTACGAAGCGATGATGAATGACCCTGTCCGCCGACGACAGCTGCTCGCCTCGATGGGCAAATCAGACGATGGCGAAAAGAAAGAAAAGAGCCGACACCGCGAAGATAGACACAGAAGGCGCCACCGACACCGCAGCAGAGACCGCGACGGTGACCGATCTCACAGGTCACGCCGCCGTTCACACTCACGGTCCCGAAGCCCGAGACGCCGCAGGTCCGATTCTCACGACGACGACCGTTCCACGAGGCGGACAAGAGACGGCTCCGAGGAGCGCGACTCCCGGCGCCACAGAGATGGATCTAGGGACAGGAGGCGCAGCGATCGCGACGATTCGCGGAGGCATGCCAACAGATCGCCGCGACGGGATCGCGACGACCACAGACAATCACGACATAGATCACCAGAGTCTGGCAGACCACGGTACCGCGACTCATATGACCGTCAACGGGATCGACCCAACAATGGCCGCAACGAAGATCGAAGATATTACAATGGCGGCCACGGTCGTGGAGATGACCGAATAAGCCGCCCACGTCATATTGACGAGGACGACCGAGCTAGAGAGGAGGAAAAAGCCCGCAAGTTGGCAGCCATGCAGAGCAATGCCACGGAATTGGATCAAGATCGAGAGGAGAGACTGGCGGCCATTGAAGAAAAGGAGCGCCTGGCGCGCGACGCAGACGACAAAGCCCGCGAGCGCGAAGGCGAGAGGGCTTTTACAAACGGGTTGCATAAGCAAGCGGGTGCGATGGATCTCGGTACCAGAATGGGGCGCAACAAGCACGGCTACCAGCGAGACGAGGATTGAGTGACGGGAGTGGAGGCCAGGTCAGGTTCAGGTTCATCGTGTACTCGTGTATGTACGGCGCATTGGAGAGCGCACTTGCCAGCTAGCATGGATAAGTAAAGCGGCAAGGCAAATAACAAGACATTAGAGAAAGTGTGCGGCGCAACTAACAGTGAAGGGCTCTGGCGGTAGACGAAGCTGAAGAAAAGAAATAAGTTTGCCCGTGCAGGCCAGTCTGCGTCGTTTGCGTGGCTTTTTTCCCCGCTGTAAGCCAGCGCAGGCGAGCTGAAGAAAGGGACGTTGTGCCGCCTGCGAGAAGGGGGAGCAGCCAGCAGAATGAAGCCGAGACGGCATCGTGGAGCGAGCCGCTGTAGAGGCAGATGCAAAGCGAGTTATCGAAGTTGAAAAGCAAAGCAAAACGGAGGAGGGGGAAGAAATTGCAGTGGCTTGAGACTTGTTAAACAGTACTGGATGCATGGGTGCTGACGATGTGGACACTGGTGCCAGCACAAAAGAAAGGCGACCTAATTGTCTCCGGAGGTAGCCACCTGGGCAGCCTGTACGAACTGCCTTGTCAAGCCCAGCCAAGCCCAGTGTGAAGTCATTAGTTGGCTTGTTGTTTTTTCTTCTTCTTAGCGGGTGGAATGGTAGCCGTACCAGGTCCACGCCCACCACCCTGCTTTGCTTGCCCGCCTCATCCAGCACCCACCAAAATTAACCCCCCTAACTAGTTAGTTAATACTAAAGTTGCGAGTGGCCTTGCGATCATCTCCCAGGCCCTCCACTCCGTCCAAGTCCCTCCACCTTGCGCCTCTCGACAATCTTGGCTTCAATCCTGCACTCTAATCATTCTTCTCGTTTCTTCCCTTTCCCCTCCTCCCTTTTTTTCTTCTCCCGCCCCTCCACCGCTTGGCACATCCGCCGCAAACGACACGCCGACATCGCCAAATTACCAGCAATCATTCTAATCGCTGAGCCAGCCCTTTTTCTCGCGCGGCCTCTTCTTCTCTTCTTCGATAGTACGACCCTGACGCGCAGGCTGACTGCACGCCCATTCTCTACTTCTCCGTCCTTGATTCTATAGGCCGGATACGACAAAGCTCTGTCACTGCTGCTTTTTTGCCAGAGTGGTCACGCCGCACTCCTCGTTTTCTATTTTTCCGCGCTGCCCAACCCAATTAACTCGCCGAAGCCGAGCTTTTTCTTCGACGCGAAAAAAAAGACGACAACGCAGCAACTGTTCGCGATAACTACGCCCGACACACGTATACGCACACACACAGTCGACTCGCAGCCTGCGACGTATAAAAAAAATGCCCCTGTGTGGAGGATCCAAAAACGTCCAGCGCAAGCTGGTGCTGCTGTATGTTTCGGCCGTCTTGCGACGTGGCGACGTTTCGGGGCGTCAGAGCTGACCTTTGCAATCAACAGCGGCGATGGTGCCTGCGGTAAAACCTCCTTGCTAAACGTCTTCACGAGAGGGTATGTATCGCAGACGATCTCGGCATCGGGAGGATATTGACCAGAGACTGCAGCTACTTCCCTACGGTCTACGAGCCCACCGTCTTCGAGAACTACGTCCATGGTACGCATTTGCGCAATCCGGCCTCGCTGAAGCCCATGCACTGACCCATCGCCAGACATCTTTGTCGACAGCGTCCACATTGAGCTGTCCCTCTGGGACACGGCCGGTCAAGAAGAATTCGACCGCCTGCGATCACTTTCATATGGTATGCTCATCGCGACCCGGTGATGTGCCCTCAGCTGCTAACCCTCCGACCACCCCCCCAGACGACACCGACCTCATCATGCTCTGCTACTCGGTCGACAGCAAGGACTCGCTAGAAAACGTCGAGTCCAAGTGGGTGGGCGAGATTGCCGACAACTGCGCCGGCGTCAAGCTGGTCCTCGTCGCCCTCAAGTGTGACCTGCGCGAGCAGACCGAGGACGAGGAGACCGAGGAGGCCGGCGCCGCCGAGAGCGCCCCCGCCGCCGAGCCCGCCGAGCCTCGCGAGAAGAAGCCTCTCATCACCTACGAGCAGGGCCTCGAGGTTGCCCGCCGCATAGGGGCCTCGCGCTACCTCGAATGCTCGGCCATGAAGAACCGCGGCGTCAACGAGGCCTTTACCGAGGCCGCCCGCGTCGCCCTGAGCGTCAAGAAGGACCGCGAGGAGAGCAAGTGTGTCATTATGTGAGGGGACTTTGCCTCGAAGCAATCAATACCTCATCTTTATCGAACCGTCGACAACCGAAAACTACTCCCTCGCCTTGGAGTATCACGATTTCTGCATCATTGGTCCCTTCGCTTTTCACATTGTCCGGCATGCACTCGCACCACGCTTCTGGCCTCGCTTCTCATCGACAATATTCCTTTCGCGCCTTTTTTTTTTCATTTTATTAAAGAACACCCCCCTTCGTGTTTGCTTCTAATCCCTGTTTGAACTAATCTAGTTTGTCTCGCATTTACGTTTCTTGTACATACTCTACGCAGCGCAACCGGTGCACATTTCCTCGTTTTATGCGCACAACCCGGGAGTCCTGGGATACAAATCTGGCGATTTCAATTTTTTATTTTCCTTTTGTTTCTTCTTGTTTTTAAAATGTAATTTTTCTTTTGGTACTCTCTCTTCCAAGATTTAGAGTAGAAGAAGTGGTGGAATACGTGGATTTTGTGTCTTTGTTTTATTTTTGTTTCTGCTGGGCAATGGAAAGGAAGAGGAAAGCTGCTACTACTGGGGAGTCTGGGACGGGCTTGGGCGCGGTTTGGCCGGGCTCACAATCATACGTTTGCGAACTGCTAAATATTATCCATGGGATTTCTCACTTTCTGCTGCCGGTCTCTTCCCACGTCTTTCACTTGCGTGCGCGTTCTTTCTTTGTTAACGCTCCAACTATACACATAGTTTCGTTGTTTCATCCTTATTCTTTTTACCTACTCCAGCCTCTTCCTTTGTCTTTTCTTTTCAGTGTGAAGAAAAGCTTGCAGGAATGCGTCGACTGTTGTCTGTGCTTGTCCTTGCCCGTTCGATGATGTGTTTGCGCCGAGCTTTGAAACGCCGGCATCTTCCGCGGCCCTCCGTGCGTCCAAGCGAGTTTCTCTTTTCCATTCACAGCCTGCGTGTGCGTGTATGCGTCACCCGCGATGACAGAGGAGTCAAAGAAGCCTGGGGGTGTTTATGCATGCGTGTCTTTTGACGGCCAAGACGGCGCAGGCGAGGACCCGTGACACATGCACTGACTGAGCAATTATGCAGCGGCGTAGGTGGACGCACAATACGGGGATATGGCCTGTTCAAAGCTGGCAACGAACGAGCCTTGTTATCCTCGCGTCATCAACGAACGAGAACCGAATCTGCCCAAAAGCAGGACGCCGCTAGCATGGGCTGCCTCTTTGCTCGATTGGAAAGGTTATGTGTTACCATAGAGTGCTGCGTTGTTCGTGGGCAATATAAGTCGGGTGGTGATTTTGGTTGGATCGTTGGAGGCGAAAAGAGGCTGTATTGACGTCACTGGCGCGGGATCGACAGCGGTGCAGGCCAAGAGAAACAAGTTTCGCGGCTTTTGGGCGACGACATGCGCAAAAAGTGCGTGAAGCGTGATTCAGTGGCTTTTTCCTTGTTTGCGGGTACTATATCATCGTGATGCTTCGCACGAGGATGGGGGTAAGGCCCAGCAGCCGTCTACAGCTTACTGTTTGATAGAGCGACATCGCCTTTAGCTACGGAGCAGATATACAGTACTCACCATGCCGATTTTTCAGTCACGTCGCGAGCCAGCGCCTGAGCCGGTCGCTGAACCAGAGCCAGCACCCAAGAAACTCGGCCTCTTCCACAGCCGCCGCGACGCGGAGCCGGCGCGCACGCCCTCTACTGCGACATCGTCATCCGGCCGCAGCGACGGCGCACCGCCAGCAGCAGGAAGCAGCCTGCACAGCAAGCGAGGCGGCCTCTTCCGCCGCAGCCACGACGCCGACACTACCCCGACATCCCCCGCCGCCGCGCACACCGCCAGCGCCACCGCCGAGGACGACGCTCAACGCAAGCCGAACCTCTTGCACAAGGGCCTGAACCGGATGGGTTTCGGCAGCGGCGGCGACGACGACGGCGCGCTGGACCCGAGTATCCTGCGAGCGCGGGAGCACGTGCTGAACGCCGAGGCGGCGGAGGAGGAGGCGGATCGGGCGCTGGACGAGGCGAAGCGGCGGGTGCGCGAGGCGAGGGAGCACGCGAGGCGGCTGGAGGAGGAGGCGGCGGAGGACGCGAGGAGGGCGAAGATTAAGCAGCACCACGCGGCGGAGGTGACGAAGCGGGGAAAGGTGCTGGGACGTGAGTACTGCCCCAGAAAGGTGACGCGAGCGAGTGTTGATGTGCTAACGTTGACGCCTGTATCTAGGTCATGGTCTTTAAAAGATATGGTATGGCAAGCTGTGACGCGTTTGCTAGTTGCGTGCTCGGGACAGACCAAGAATGTTTCTTTTTTCTTTTTCTTTATTTTTTTTTTCGGCTCAGCAGATGATTCGATTTCTTTCTTTTCTTTTCCATTGCGTGAACAATCAAAGCAAATTTTTTGATAGCTCGGCTGCATTCTTTTCTTCTGCCGCAGTTTCGTAGTGGTATGCCTGTCTCAGGCAACATGCCTTGGATACGCTCTTGGCGTACGCAGAGCGGGCGCGCGCGTGGTACGCGGCGTAGGATAAGGTACGTGTTTGCCATCGAGTTGATGCGCCAAGCTGTATTAATTTTTTTATTTTCTTTCGCACAATCCGAGAGCAAGAAAAATGAAAGCAGGGAAAGTGGGAAGCAGGGAAATGAATGATGGCTTTGCCGTCGAGATGAGGCCAAGACTGGAATGGCTGGGGGGTTGCAGTTGAAGGCGGGCGAAACAGGAGTTGTGGTTCTGAGCAGGCGGTGCCAGGGAAGATAAGGGAGAGGTGACGGTAGATCGAGCCGAGACAGAGAGACATTGGACGACGGTTGGAAGAGAAGAGCAGGTAGTTATCTGTCGAGTATTAATACGCATATACCGGCCAAAGCACGCCATCACATCGCAGGAGGCACAGGGAAGTAAGTATTGGGTACGGAGACGAGGTGTGCTGTACCTGTAGCCTCTGTACTCTGTACGTGCCTTTGTACCAGTGTATCTGCAATCTTGGTGGTACCTGCACCAGCGGCCTGTTAGCGCCGTTGAAGCCAGGTACCGGCGGATAGGTACGGTACGAAAGGGCCTTTTTTTCTTTTTAGTGGTTTCTGGGGCCTGCATTAGGGGGGACCATTTTGGGGGGGGAGGGGACTGACGGCCCCCGCCCGCCCGCTGCAGACCCACCGAGATGCGGCCCTCTCAGTGGCTGGACGGGGCCGTTTGGCGTTCTTTTTGGGCGGACGCTTGCCCCTGAGAAATTGGGGAGGATTCCACGGTTTGGGCTGGCTTGGACCAGTAGAGCTATAGCTAACAAGTACCTTGATACCGAGTCGTAGCTGAGAGGGTACTTGATGCTCGCCGGCGTCGCGGCCTGCCTATCTTCTCTGCCTGTCTCAGCGAATTGAACTCCCCCCTCCCCCCTCTCTTCTCCTGGAAATTGCGCCTGGGTATCCGGCCACACGGCACTCAAGACATGCCGTGGGCCACGCAGGCTGCACCATAATGTGCCAGCAATGTATCCAATACGGCAGTGCCAGACCGGATGGCTGGTTGCGCTGACCTTGTACCCCAGTCCGCGGCCAGCTCCTCCTCCTGGTCCAGACTAGCCTGCATCTGGCTGACAACGGAGACACAATTGCCTCCTCTCTTTTCGCTGCTCGCGCCTGTGCAAGGCCTGCACTTCTTCACCACCGACCTCGAATTCCTCCTCATTCCTTTGGAAAACATCCACTGCGATTGCGGCCATTGTCTCTCCGTCCTACCCGCTGTTCACTCTTTCCAGCGTGGTGTTGCACGAGACTCTTTTCCGGCTCGCTCGTCCCACTCGTTCTTCTCTATTTGGTTTTTTATCCTTTTCCAACTTCAGCCAATCCTTCCCGCCTCTCGAGCACGTACCCCTCTGCTGGACCAGAGGGCCGTGACCACTCGACTTTGACTCCCGTCTTGCCGCGTCCTTGTTTCTTCAGTTCGGCTTATTCTTCTGACGCGAGCTCTCTCTGCTCGAGATAAAAACTCACCAACGCACCCCCTCGAGGCCTCACGAGAATCGACTTGGCAGCGTAATAAAAAGATCGCCGCCATGCGATTCACACGCCTCGCCGCCGTGGCCGCGCTCCTAGGCATCGCCGCAGCCCAGGTCAGCACCGACTGCCAGCCTCTCAACCGCACCGACTGCCCCCCGGACCCGGCTTTTGGAACCGAACACTTCTTCAACTTCAACGTCACGCCCTCGTATGACCTCTGGGAGACAACCGTCGGTTCCGTCGACTACAATTCGGACACGGGCGCCGGCTTCTCCGTCAAGAAGCAGGGCGACTCGCCCACCATCCGCTCCAAGTTTTACATCTTCTGGGGCCGCTACGAAATGTCCCTCAGGGTCGCCCCCGGCACCGGTATTATCAGTTCCGTCATGTTGCTGAGTGATGACCTGGACGAGATTGACATCGAGTTCATGGGCGCCAACTCGACGCAAATCACCACCAACATCTTCGCCAAGGGGGACGAGGAGGACCACTCCTTCGGCAGGGAGCATGTTATGCCCGGCGGCAACCAGGATGACTACCACAAGTACGTGGTCGACTGGACCAAGGACAGACTTGAGTGGTCCGTCGACGGTAACGTCATCCGTACCCTGACGTATGGCGACGCCAAAAACGGTGACAAATACCCCCAGACCCCCATGCGCATGCACATTGGTATCTGGGCCGGAGGTGACCCCTCGCTGCCCAAGGGTGTCAACGAATGGGCTGGTGGTGTGACCGACTACACCAAGGGCCCGTACACCATGTATGTCAAGGACGTCAAGATAGAAGACTACACCAAGGGAAGCAAGGAGTACTCGTACGGCGACAAGTCTGGTAGCTACCAGAGTATTCAAGTCAAGGAGTAAGTTGATGCACTAAAGGAACGGCATAAAAATGATCAGCAGCTGACAGATACACAGGGGCAACTCTACCGCCTACAACAACATTAACAAGCCGCCTTCCAAGACTCCTACCGACCACTGGGCCGCTCTCTCACCCGGTGCCAAAATTGCCATCTACAGCGTCGCCGGTGTCGTTGCGGGACTTGCCGTCGGAACGCTCATCTTCTACTATATCAGACAACGCAGACTCGGTGCCAAGGAGGCCAAGCTTGCCGAAGAAAAAGCCGAAGCCGAGCGCCTCGAGCTCGAACAGTTCCGCAGAGATGGCGTCAACCCCGACGGTTTCCGGGAACACGGCCAAGAGTATGGCGAAAAGACGATCGACCTGACTCCTCCTGGAACTTCTGGCAACCCATTCAACCACCCCGACGACTCCCGTCCCGGATCTCGCCACCCCACTGCCGAGATGGGCTTTGGCGGTGCCGCTGCCGGTGCTGCTGGTGTCGCTGCCGCTGGTGCCGCCGCCAGCCACGTAGCCCCCAACACGCCGACATCGCCTCACGACAACTTTGGCAGACAATTCTCGCGCAGCCCGCCCGGTGCCAACCCCAACGCCAACAACTCCGCCCATGGCGGCTTCGACTTTGGCATCCCGCCCTCGCCCTCGAGCAACAGTTTTGGCCCCGATGCCCAGCGCCAGCTGAGCCGTGCCCAAAGCGACATGATGCCGCCGCACCACCCCCAGTCTCCCGTTGGCCCTGGCCCGATGCGCTCCGCGACGGCGGACCCGTACGGTCGTATGGGCTCTCCCGGCCCTCACCAGGGATACGGCGTCAACAGGATGCAGAGCCCGATGGGTCAGCCCGGACGTGCAGGCACCCAGAGCCCAGGCCAGATGCAGCCGCCGCAGCAGCGGACGCAAAGCCCCGCCCCCGGCTACAGCGGCGGAAGCCAGCCTGCATACCGAGGCCACCCCGGCGGAGGCAACAACTGGAGCCAGGGTGGTGGCTTTTAAATTACACCTGGACTTTTCTGCAGGTGATTGTTTATACCCCCCGTCTTGGATGTGATTGAGCGACGTCGTGTTTTTGATTTGCGCATCATTTTGTTTCCACAACCACCCTCCCCGTTGAGACGACCATCTAGATTGGAATTTGCGTACTAGGCTGTCATGAGCTCGGCCTCTTTTGTTTTGCCCCCGGCTGCGGATCGTTTGGCTTTTTTTCTCACCATCATATTTCTTCCATCTGGGTGGACTCTGGAGCTGAAAGAAGAATTCGACTCCGGGTCCCTCGTGTCTAGCTGTATATTTTAATATCCTTGTTTTTAAAAATCGGCAATATACTCGGTTTTGAATTGAAACCCACTAATATGCAGATTTGTCTATGCATGCCATCATTATTTTTTGCTTTTGTGCGTGAGTTATTAATGAATGGAAACTAACAGTACATGTCAAGTCAGTTGCCGACAGGACAGGGGTATCAGGGCTGACGAGCCGAGGTCAGCAGGATCCTACGAGAACCTGCCCTGAACATATGCTTGTGCCCGAGTTATGTATACCATACAATACGAGAGTCGTGAAATCGTGAAGGTGTAAACCCTTTTCTATCTTTGCAGCGGGAGAAGTCGGCCCCCTCTGTATGGCTGAAGCTTAAAACTTCAATAGGACACCATAAGGCTGATCTTTTTCTGACAGGGCCCGCGTTGAACAAATGGACATTAATCCCAGAAAGTCTAAAAGCATATCTACACGTTGTGTAAGCCCACGTTTTCGAGATAAAACAGGCTCTATCCCATCACATCCATCGCTAGGGACGGAAGCACTGTATGTAGCTGTGGGCTGCCCACGGCGTGGGTCAAGCCCGGGACAGCTCCGCATTCATTACGATGGATGGATGGGTGCTGTGCTGTGTGGAACTCGTTGTCCTCGATCAGCCGATTGTGGACAGAGGAAGATTGAATGAGGCAAGACGTCGAGAGGATGAGAAAGAGATTCTTGACGAGAATTTTTGTCCTCTCCCGTATTGGCCAAAATCACTCCTGCCATGAGGGCGGGGAGAGCCAAGTCAGCGAACAGCAGTTGCGTTGGGCTGCGCTCGGCCGGGAAAAAAAAGCGTCTTCCCTTGGCTACATCGTATGTTGTGTGTCTTGTCCGTTTCTTATGCCGGGCTGCGATCAGAGATAGGCTTTGCGAGAAAGGTTCCAGAAAACTCCGCCATTCGAACAAGCACGGGGCCCCTGCTACTTCCGAGACATTTTTGTCAGAATGGATGGATGGTGTGAGCGGTGAAGAAGAACAACAAGAACAACAACAGCAGGTGGCAGAGACATTATTTTGGACATGTACCCTGGTCCTGAGACAAAAGGAACCAAGGCCAGGCTTTTTTTCTTGTTCTGAGATGCTCGCATTCTCGCGTTTTGGCGGACCAGCCCTGCCTGGTCCCGGCTTGGGTAAACAATTCTCATTTAATATCGTCGTGCATATCCAATCCGCGCTAGGAGATAATAAAAACTGGGCTTTGCGAGCTGATCTTTTTTCTTGGGGGGGTATTTTTTTTTTCTTTCGCCGCAGCAGTGTCGTAATCGATATGGATGGGGTACGACAAGACTTGCTGGGTAGGTATACTCCATGCAATCGACTGGCATCGTACGTTCTCCTCTCAGTGCTGTAGCTGTCATTGAGCCTCGGGGAGAGTCGTGTCCGAAGAATATCACATGTGCTAGCTAGCTAGATACACAAGCTATTCGTGCGCCTTCGCTTCCCACTGGGCTGTGTGCAATGCAACCACCGCCCACAGCTTCCTTAGCACGGAAGACACAGAGCAAGATTTCGAACACGCCCATTTTTCAAGGCCCCATCGTGCCGCCCTCTCTCGGGGATTTGGACAAGCACAACGAGTTTAGTGCGCCGGGGTGGCGTCCGCCTTTTCTGTCCGTGCCGATCCCATCCCATACATAGGGCCCATCCTGGCCGCCTAGGACGAACGGACGACGTCGTTCGCCGTGGGCGCGGGCTCGCGCCGCCGGAACTAGAAGTAGGAAAGTGAGGGGAGAGCGAGCTGCTAAGCAAATTCAAGCTAGGCCTGGTAAAGCCGTCGTCATTTGACAGACGATGGCCCGGGGTGTGTGTGCTGCTTTCTTAGTGTTGAGCCCCCCCGCCTATTGTTTATTCGCCCGCTGGCCCGGTATGGATCGGGCATGTCCATGTGGTAGGCCGGAATACAAAAGCCTGGATAGAGCGCCCATTCCATTCATCTTTGTTTTCTTTTTTTGTCCTTCATGCTCATTGTACTGAAGTCTATAATAAGTCTTTGGTATAATACATAGAGCCGCTTCATACAGAGACATTGTCCATTGGCCTCATCGCGGCACATACCCAGAGCTCTCTCACGATAGCTTCAGAGGCCAAAAACTCGCCACCATGTTTCTCAAATTCGTCCTCGGTCTCGTCGCCGCAGCGGCCGCCACTGCTTCCGCAGCCGCCGCCACCAACCTCACGGGCTATGAATACATCGTCGTCGGCTCGGGCGCCGGCGGCGGGCCCCTCGCCGCGCGACTCGCCCTGGCCGGCCACAAGACGCTCCTCATCGAGGCCGGCGACGACCAGGGCGCCAACGTGAACTACACGGTGCCCGCGTACTCGGCGCTCGCCTCCGAGGACGGCGCCATGGCCTGGAACTTTTTCGTGCGCCACTACGCCGACGACGAGCGCCAGAGGCGTGACTACAAGACCAGCTACGACACCCCCGGCGGCGGCCTGTACACGGGCTTGCACCCGCCGGAGGGGTCGAGGCTCAAGGGCACGCTGTACCCGCGCACGCAGACGCTGGGAGGGTGCACGGCGCACAATGCGCTGGTGGCGATTTACCCGCACAGGTCCGACTTTGACTACATTGCGCGCCTGACGGGCGACGACTCGTGGGGCCACGCCAACATGCGCAAGTACTTTGTCAAGATGGAGGACAAGAACTACGGGCTCCCGCTGGACCATAACCACGGACACGACGGGTGGCTGAGCACGGAGAACACCAAGATCACCCTCGCGCTCGGGGACCCCCAGCTGCTGAGCATCGTCACCGGAGGCTTCTTCGCGTCGGGCAAGCTGCTCCCCGTCGTCGGCGACCTCGTCTCGCTGCTCGCGGGCGACGCCAACGCCGACACGGCGGCCCGCGACAGGACAAACTCGTACTACCAGATCCCCATCTCGACCAAGGACGGCGTGCGCGTGGGACCCCGCGACTTTGTGGTCCAGGTCCGCGACGCAAAGGACGCGAACGGCAAGAAGCGCTACCCGCTCGACGTCCGCCTCAACTGCCATGTCACGAAAGTCGTCTTTGACACGACGGGCGGCGGCAAGCCGCGCGTTGTCGGTGTCGAGTTCCTCGACGGCAAGCACCTGTACAAGGCCAGCCCGCGCTACACCGACGGCAAGGGCACGCCCGGATCCGCGACGGCGTCGCGCGAGGTGATTGTGGCAGGCGGCACGTACAACTCGCCGCAGATCCTCAAGCTCAGCGGCGTCGGCCCGCGCGAGGAGCTCGAGTCCTTCGGCATCCCCGTCGTCGTCGACCTGCCCGGCGTGGGCGGCAACCTGCAGGACCACTACGAGATTGCGGTCCAGGGCAAGACGCCCAAGGACTTCTCCGCGCTCAAGGGCTGCACGTTTGGCTTCGACGGCCAGCACGACCCCTGCCTCGACCGCTGGGCGAACCCCGTCCTCGGCGACCGCGGCATCCTGGCGTCCAACGGCCTGCCCGTCGCCATGTTCCACAAGAGCAGCGCCTCGGAGCGCGGCGAGTACGACAGCTTCATCTTCGGCGGGCCCGTCAACTTCCGCGGCTACTTCCCCGGCTACAGCGTCAACATCAGCGCCGACCACGACTGGTTCACCTGGGCGATCCTCAAGGCGCACCCGCGCAACCGCGCCGGCACCGTGCGCCTGCGCACCTCGGACCCGCTCGACGTCCCCGAGATCACGTACAACTACTTTGACACCGGCGTCGGCGACTACGCCAAGGACCTGCAGGCCCTCTACGAGGCCGTCGGCGTGGCGCGCGACGCCTTCGAGCGCCAGGCGGTGCCCATCCGCGAGGTGCTCCCCGGCAGCGAGGTCACCTCCCAGGAGGACATTGAGCAGTACGCCAAGGACACCGCCTGGGGTCACCACGCGTCCTGCACGTGTCCCATCGGCGCTGACGGCGACCCGATGGCGGTCCTGGACTCGAGCTTCCGCGTGCGCGGCGTCGATGGGCTCCGCGTCGTCGACGCGTCGGTGTACCCGCGCATCCCTGGCACTTTCACCGCCGTGTCGACCTTCATGGTGGGCGAAAAGGCCGCGGATGTCATTCTCAGCCAGCTCAAGGAGTAACATTGGAGCCGTGGCTGGGCTTCTTCTATTGTGACGATCACGCATAATGTCTATTTGAGTTTATATACATGACAGGAAAATAGTTCAAATAAATTACCCCATTAATATACGAGTCCTGGAAACAAGAGTTCTGCACAAACAAATGGTCAAAGCATGTTTCTCAACTTTCTAAAAAGCAAATATGTTTTATTTAATTTCAAGTAGATATAGCTAACTATTGGTGTAATTGGGTCTGCGTCTTGTCACTGTAGTCGTCGTGCAAGGTGTAAGTGAAGAGTAGGTCAACGCTGCCCGATTCCATGCTGGTTTAGCCAGAGGGGTTGCCGTTGAAGGCAAGCAGGTTGACAGTTCCATAAGGAATGCCGCTGAGAATGTCGCGAGTGGCGAGGTTCTGCAGACGGCTGCAGAGCTGGCCGCCGGAACCACCCTCGAGCGCAGCGATGTAGGCAGCAAGACCGGCAATGTGGGGAGTAGCCATGGAAGTGCCGGACATGGTAGCCTGCATCATGATTCATGTTAGTCCTTTTTTCTTTTTCTTTTGCTTTTTGTTATATAAGTCCTGAAGCAAGATGATACGTACAGTACCGCCACCAGGGGCGAGAGAAAGAATGTTGCTACCGGGCGCAAAGATGTCCACAACACGGCCGTAGTTGGAGAAGCTCGAGCGGCTATCCGACGAAGTCGTCGCGCCAACAGTGCATGCGCTGGTCTCCGAGGCCGGCGAAGTGTTGCCCGCGTCTGTGTTGGCGTTGCCCGCCGCGACGGCCAAGAAAACGCCGTTGCGCACGAGGGAAGCGGCCGCGCTGTTGACGGAGCTCGAGTAGCCGCCGCCAAGCGACATGCTGGCGAAGACACCGTTGGGGCACTGGCGCTGGCGGGAGTCGGAGACGACGTAGTCCATGCCGGCGATGATGCCGGAGTAGGCGCCGGAGCCCGAGTTGTCGAGGACCTTGACGCCGTAGATGGAGGTCTGCTTGGCGACGCCGTAGGTGGTGCTGCCGATGGTGCCGGCGCAGTGGGTGCCGTGGCCGTGGCCGTCGGTGTACTGGCCGTTGATGAAGCTCTTGATCTGCTGGGCGCGGCCGCCAAAGTCCTGTTATATGCCTCGTGTAAGCAGGCCTGCTGTCATGCGGTAGGGGGGGGGGGGGGGGGGGGGGGGGGGGGGATTGGTGGAGTGGGCCGGGGGGGCGCGCCCCCCGCGTG
>JAZHPD010000037.1:87467-186481 GCA_037575805.1 Lecanicillium sp. G3
CCCCCCCCCCCCCCCCCCCCCCCCCCCCCCCCCCCCCCCCCCCCCCCCCCCCCCCCCCCCCCCCCCCCCCCCCCCCCCCCCCCCCCCCCCCAAATCGTTGCTTACACGGTGACGGTCGTCGACACCGGTGTCGAGGACGTAGACGCAGGTGCCCTGCCCGGCGCTGGTGTCGTAAGTGTAGCCACTTCCGCCGTTACGCCTGTGCGAAATGCGAGTGAGGCCCCAGACAGCGTTGGGCTGGGTAGTGTAGCCCGACAGCTTGACAATGCTGTCCTGCTCAATGTATTCAACCTGAATCATTGTGATGAGTTTTTGCCGTGAATATTACAAAGTTCGCATATGATTGCAACTTACATCAGGGTGGTTGCGGAGCTCCTCCAGAGCAGCATCGTCCAGAGAGCCGGCAAAGCCATGCATGATGTCGTTGTAAACGTGGTCCGCACTCTCAGTCATGACGGACACAGTGCCCTCCTTCGAGGCAAGGGCACTGCCCTCCTTGAACTTGACAATGTACTTGCCAGGAATGGCGGTGTTGCCATCCTTTGCAGCGTGGAGAGGAGCAGGCTCCTCTCGCTTGACGGCTGGGGCACCGAGGACGATGGGCAAGATGGCCAAAAGCACAGAGAAGCGCATTTTGAGACGTGAACAAAGTTTTGAGAATGGAAAAGCTGTATAAAGAAGCTGGTGTGAAGTCTGAAGTGTGTTGAGTGCTCTGGAGAGTGTCTTTCTGACTTCTTCCGGGAGACGTGCACGACTATTTATCCTTCCACGATCATGGCCGCAGTGCGCCTTCATTTAGCCATTTGCAAAGGCTTCCTGCGCAATCTTCCGTGCAAACTTCTCACGAGAGCTTCACCTTCCCGACCAGGAAGGCAAGTTCCAGCGTCGTATCCATTACTCTCGCCCAAGACCTTTGATGCTAGCAGACAACCTCCTCAGACGAGACTGAAGCTATTCCAACCGCCTTGGCACCATTTCCGCATATTATATACCCGCAATGGCCTGGGCAATTCCTATGTTACCTTCTTAAACGGACATGGCCCGATGAGCTGTCAATACTTATGCAGCGCACCGACGAGCTGATGTTGATCGACAGCGAATGGCAACCTCTGCCAGGAACATAGCGAGATCTTGGCAGGACATCTAGAATGTTTAGATGCCAAACTTGACATATTTAGTGTTGTAATAGTCTGTTTGCCATGACCAGTTTCGGTGCCACTGTTCGATGACGGGCGCGGCGGGCGCCCGCTGGAGCTTTTCTGACTAGTTGGGATGAGAGACCCTTGACAAATAAATGTGACATGCTGCTTTGCAGCCATATCTCCGAGTGATGTACCGCAGCTATATTAACAGGTGGCTGACTGACTCTTACATGTCACACGTGGAAAGCGGTAATAAGCCCGGAAGCTGCAGTCTCTTGAACCTGTTCATGCCACTGCATATTTGCTACCCACCCCTGCCCATGATCTGCCTCAGTAACAAGTTTATTTACTCTGTTCACTATGTAAAAAATACTGTCCTTCAATTCCTCCGCTATCCAAGAACATGTGCTCCATACCTGAGCCCGGAGCGATAGCGCCGGAGAATAAGTTCCTTAGACTGGCCCCCGCGCCTTAAAATCGCCCCAGATGCGAAAGCCTAAAACTCAATCGTCCAACTCTGTAAACCCCGACGCGCCCGACACGTAGCGTCGAGCCAGTGCGTCCTCTTGTCAAGGACCACGAGCGACAGGGGACTAATCCGGGGTGCATGGAGGATTCTCCGCAAACGTGCAGCGGCCTGAAATAGAACAACTGGGGCTACAGACAGGTTCGGGCGATGCGATAGGGCGAGCGATTCTTCAAAGGGAACCGCCATGCCATTTATGATGAAGTGTGCGGGGGAGCTGTTCCTCCGAGTGCATTGTGGCAGGGGTGGCGATGCTGGCGATCCTTCTTGCCAAGGCTTGGGCACGGCAATTGTTTTCTCTATTCGCGCAGAACAATGCTTGGGTAGTGCTGCAGCCACCGTTGTGCTGGCGACTGCACCATTGCAGGCCTCGACAGGCTGAGCCTTTACAGCATATGCGCACCTGCTAGCTCTGCAATGATCACAGATACACGGTATAACAAGAAATGACAACAACATAGAACGACACGACAATAGCGAGATACTAACCAGGAGCAAAGAACAAGTTACTGGGTGTGTTCCGGATTTGCCGGTGGTGTATAAGTAGTAATGAGAGACCAGCCTTAGGCACTCCTGCACCGCGTAAACAAGGTGCAAAGTACATCGGTACGAAAGAGCGAGTTTGTCATTTTATCGTCAAATGACTATTTAGAAACAGACATCCTCCGCGACAAATTGTAGTTTTCTCTAGTCTCCTGCACTGCTGGGCCCTGTGAGCGGCTCGAAACTGACAGCGCTGGCGCCATCTAAACAGACAAGAAGCTATTACGTACTTTTGTCAGCCCGGAAATATGCTTAATTTATATCCAATTGACAGTTCGACGTCGATTTAGCGCGCAAGCTAGGCTTGTCTATCGCCTCTTCCAGCGTGAATCAGGAATAGCATGGTTGCGAGATTTGAGATGTTTTTAATAAGAAACTCATTTATAGTAATTATTACAGATATCATGATTTCACCCGGCAGTTGTCCTAACCCTCTCAATTTGGTGTAGCCGGCCAGGCGGAGGGTCTGGCTAGCGCTTGGCTTCGTCCGAAGCAACGCAGACGGCGACCGCGGCCAAGACCTGCCACCTCCACACGCGTTCAGAGCTGTGTCAAATTGCACCATCACAATGCCGCGTGCCAAAAAAAGGGCCAGTGAGTTATCTTCTTGTTCTCCGGCCGTGTTACATTCTGCCAAGAGACTCTGCTGACCGGTCGATAGTCTGGTAAGTCTGGAGTGGCAGCGACGCGGAACGCTTCCGTTGCTCACCAGTTGTGTTCAGCGAGACGTGTAGGAGGCGGAAAATCAGATGTGAGTAGGTATGGACGCGTCTACACATTAGTAAGTATGCTTACTCTATCGTTAGGTGATGAAAATTCTCCAATATGTGGCCAGTGTGTGAGGGCCGGGAGGTACTGTCGTCGCGCTGCGCGTCCGCACGCTCCTCCAGCACCAACCACCCGCGCAAAGTCAGGTAGTCGAGCTCTCCCCGGGTTCTTTCCTTCGCATAAACTAACTTATTGCCCATTAGTTGCTTTGGGAAAGATACTGAATCCTCAGGCCCCTAAGATTGCTTTGCAGAATGCAGAAATTTCCTCATTATTCTTTCAGTATCTCAATGGCCCTGCGAGCTGGTATGATCTCTGCGATCCAACGCAGCATTTTACCAAAGTTGTTCCACAGCTAGCGCTTGATGATGAGCTCCTATTCAGTGCCACTATTGCTTTAGCAGCAGTGCAGGGAAGCCAGGCCGATACCAAGGCTGCGCGAGATATTGCAGAGCACTACCACTGTCACTGCGTCCGTCTTCTCATCGCACTGAAAGACGGTGATGAGAGTCTGGTCAATGGCACAGCATTGGCGGCTGCCTGTCTCCTAAGGTCATACGAAATACTTCATGGTACGTCAAACGCAAAAGAAATTGCCGTATGTTGCGGGGTTGACGTTCAGTGTAGAGGACGTCGATCCGAATACGCATCTCCAGGGTGCATTCTCTCTAGCTTCTAGAGAGGGTGCTATCACGAAAGCAGGCGGAAGTGAACTACTGGCTGCTGGTTTCTGGAACTATTTACGCGAAGATATCACATTCAGCTTGTTCCAGGGGTGCCCTCTAAAGATGGACCTCACAGCTGTCGAAGCACCGCAGTTCGGCGCGGGAGAGCGACATCTTCATTCGATGTCCCTGATATTGGGACAGATTATAAATGCTACGTTTCAGCGTAGGATAGATGATATGGTGTGGAAGTATCTGTTTCTTGATACGACGCAATGGCTGGAGAGCTTACCGCCGCACCTGCTACCATTTTCGGATACAACTATTGGGGGCGAGCCATTCCCGGAAATCAGATTTCTACAAGACTACCACGGTAATTTTTCTCAACACCCGAATTCCCTGAATGCTAGCTGACGTATAGTAGCTTCGGCAATGCACTATTCCCTCCTCGCAGCCTTTATCTTGATCGCCAACGTGCCGCTGTATTACGGACACCTGATTCCTGGCAGTGTTTGGAATTCACAGCGTCGCACGTCAATGAGCGAGATTCTACAAGACATTGCCCTGCGCATATGCGGTATTGCGTTCACGACAAATATACCGTCCGTCCTCGTCAATGCCTATGGGCCAATCTCCTACTGTAAGCTTAACCAAGATCAAAAGGCGACTGCCAACACTAATTACTTTTAGGTGGGAAGAAAATAGAAGATGCCGATGCCAGAGACGAGCTTGTCCGCCGTTTATTCGCCTCGCGGAAGTTCACAGGCTGGCCGGTTGAGCGGCTGATACGAAAGCTTCAAGAGCACTGGGGAGTTCCCACAACGACACTATCATAACATGTATTTGAAAACTAGTTAGAACAAATCACACCTCACTACAATGTGCCGTGTTCCTAATTTGGATCAGTGTTCCACAGTGAACGGCCGTTCATTGCGGGGAAGTTTTTGGCGCGGCGCCGTAGTTAGGCGAGTTCAGAAGCCATTTCCCGAGCTCGGGATTCCCACATCGCCATCGTGCCCACCTCAGAAACTTATTAGAGGCGGTCACGATTCCAATGCCAACAGCCCCTTTCTTATTCCATACTCTTCTTCAATATATTTCTGTGATTGATTCATGCCATGTCTTTTCGAACCCTTTTGCGCCGGCAGCCTGTCCGCACAATGGCTACAGCGGCCAAGACGATGCCTGCCGTCGTGCGGCCATCCACGGAAGAAATTCAGGAATACCGGCTGAACGAGAGAAATCTCGAAATCGCTGTACGTCACTTGCATCGCGACGGTCTAGTCGTTGTCGAAGGCGTGGTGCCGCACGCAGACCTTGACGCCCTCAATACCAAAATGGTGCAGGATGCCCGTACCCTACAGGCACGCGGCGAGGATGGCCCTTTCAACTATAACCTCGGGAACTTGCAGCAAGACGCCCCTCCCGTGGCCCAGTATTTTCATCCTTCTATTTTCATTAGTGAGAGAAAATGTCTCCAGTGCTACCGCATCTAACTAACATACGCGAAATGTAGACCCCATAGGCACTCAAGTTACTTCAGCCGTCTTGGGTCCGAGGCCTAAATGGACGTTCTGCTCTGCCAATTCGGCCATGCCTCCTCTACCCGGCTCATGGCCACAAAGACAGCCAGTTCACGCAGATGCTGACTTTGCACACCCGGACCACCCCTTTGCCCTGGTCGTCAATGTGCCGCTCGTGGCTATGACACCCGAGAACGGCTCCACAGAGATCTGGCTCCAGACGCACAACAACAACATTTCCGCACAAGAAGGCGCGCACGGGGAGAGAGCCAGTGGTCGCATCAGAGAGGAGCCCTTGAAGAAACAAGAGGCCGTCTGTCCCCCGTGCCAGCCACCTATTAAGAAGGGATCCATTGTCATCCGTGACCTGCGACTTTGGCACGCCGGCATGCCAAACATGTCGGAGGGGGTCAGGGTCATGCTGGCGATGATCCACTTCGCTCCGTGGTATCGAAACCCGATGCGTCTGCGACTTGGTGAGGATGTGCGCCCGATACTGGAGCGTGCTGAACGGGATGGCAAATTTGGGCTCGAGGCACCCGTGGATTGGATCAAGACTGAGGATGCGCTGGACGAGTATTTGAACCGGGGCTTTGGAAATAGCTACGACTTTAACCAGGCTCCTTAACTCACTACGTCGAGGTTTTCGGATAGCATTTTGCCGATTTTTCTGTTAGGCCTTTCTATAATCATATGGACAAAGCGTGGGTAATATAGCTACCAATTGAGATACTTGCCAACCTGCTCCTCGGACCATTCCCAAAACTTCTTGGCATTGCCATTACCTCCCTCAGACTCGGCCTTGGTGGCCAATTCGAGATCCTTTCGCAAAGGTTGCAGGCGACCCCATGGAGCGACTACAACCGAGTTAGTGACTGTTACCGAAAATTACAGCGCAAATAGTACGTACCCCGTGCTGCATTGTTATCCATTGTCAACTCCGGCGAAAAAGTCGAATACAATTCGGTGTAGGCCCCGTAAACAGGTGGGTATGTAATGAAAGTGTGAAGCAGGGCGTTAAAAATTGTACCGCCATCGCGATAAAGATCCGAGCGTAAGTGACCTGGGTTGCAAGGTACGCTTACAACCCCTTCAGTCTTGTAACGGTTTGCAAACTCGACAGCGTAGAGCCAATTGCCCGCTTTACTGATCCCGTATCTCTGAAGTGGTGAGAGCTTAGGCCAGTAATTAAGATATCCCGGAGTCAGGCCATAGTTCTCTTCACCGACTATTTCAAGGCCCATGGACGACACCCAGACGACACGGACAGTATTAGGCGGCTCCGATGTGGCAGTCTCGATGAGTTTGGGCGTCAGACACTTGGTGAACAAGAATGTGCCAAGGACGTTGACGCCCATATGGATCTCGTATCCTTGTGCAGTGACATTGTCCGGAGGCTCAGCCTTGAGCGCCTGGACAGCGGCATTGCTGATCAGCCCATGTAGCTTGGCGTCAGTGAACTGCGCGGCGGATGCTTTGACGGTGGAGAGATCCGCGAGATCAAGGTGCAGGAACACGAGCGAGCCAGTGGAATCGGGCCATGAGGCTTTGATTTCTTCGATGGACTTGATGGCTTTATCTTCAGAGCGCGCCGCTATGTAAACCTTGGTGTTCTTCGAGTACAAGATATTGGCGACTTCCTTACCGACGCCGGTGTTTAAAGACATTTGCCACTAAGCCACTTCCAAAGGCCAAAAAAAAAAAATCTATCCATAATAACGAACAGCGAAAGAGCCCCGCGTCAGGCCGGAAATCCGCATCTGGATTTCGGATATCTGATAAGCAGAACCCATAACTTCTAACCGGTTTCAGTTTTGCATAGCTGCTGATAAAAAGATGAACGATTTGTGCTCAGTATTGTCGCGATCGCGTAGGAGAAAATCACCTTGTGGCGACAAGATAATCCCACCCGTATAGTGGAAGAGGCTGGGATTAATACTTATTACTTAACTATTGTTGCATCTGGACAGGTTCAGCGGCGAGCTGAGCCACCGGACCGGAGCGGTTCCCAATGCACTGTGCGCAGATTACCTATAGCGGAAGCTTAAATAGCTTACAGATGTTAAATTTCTGTTGGATTATGAATTATTGTTAGGCATAATTAGAGGTAATCATTCATTTGTTTTCTTATTTCGTTCTGTGCCCAGATGTCACATAGATGATTCTGAAATTAGCTTATACAGGACGAGACTGTGGGGTTATGGGACGAACTACTCAAAATGTGCGTCAGCAACCCAAGTCTGTTTGTTCCTTTGCCTATCGCTACGATAAAGAATACGAATATTCAGAAGGAGCGCAGAAGGGTTCATGAAACGGAAAGAAAAATGCGATCGAATCAGTCAGCAGCAGACTTTAACTAAGCAGCCATCTTCACTAACCATCCTCGTCACATGATGCCGTCAATACACGTCGTAATCCTTCTAGGCATCCGCAATATACTCGCACCCGGAACAGCTGACCGAGCACTGGGCCGCACTCAAATCGCAGCTCATCAAGGCCGCTGCGACTTGTAACATCTACACAGCAGCATGCGCAGAGGTTGTTATACCTAGACAGTTGATAAAGTCTCCAAACACCATTCATCACGTTTTTGGTACTGCTTCGCGAATAGCGACTAGTGACGACGACTGCGATGGCGAATGTATGGGCCTGGTTTGGCGGCGCATCGCAAAAGGACATCGCGAAAGATGCCATAGTCAACCTGCGGGAACAGCTCAGCCTGCTGGAGAAGCGCGAAAAGTATCTTCAGCGCCAAATCGACGAACACCTCGCTAATGCACGAAACAATGTCAACTCCAATAAAGATGGTTCGTTTGCGGCCGTTACGACACTTGACTGGCGGTGTGCTAACCGTCTTCCTGCCAGTCGCGAGGAAAGAGTTGAAGAAGAAGAAAGCGTGCGAAACTCAGCGCGCGCAAACCGAAGGTCACATTACAACGCTCGAACAGCAGATATACGCGATCGAGTCGGCCAATATCAACAAAGAGACGTTGAGGGCAATGGAGCAAGCTTCCAGGGCCATGAAGAGAATACATGGGAAGCTCACTGCCGAGAAAGTCGAAGAAACAATGTATGCAATTGAATGCCTGTTTTATCTGCCCATGCATACTGACACGAATTGCAGGGAACGGGTGCACGAGCTACACGTTCTCGGTGACGAGGTTGCAGAGGCGATAGCGAGAGCTCACATGTCCGATCCGACCGACGATGAGGAGTTGGAGGCAGAGCTCGATGTGCTGCAGCAGGAAAAGCTAGATGAAGAAATGCTGAAGATGGATGCAGCGGCTGTTCCAAATACCGCCCAGGGTATTGCCACCGGCCGTGTAGACCGTAAGTCGTGCTCCTCATACCATACATATTTGGTTCCGATTCGCTGATCGCACAGTCCCGACTGTACCCGCGGCTGGGGAGGACGACGTCGAGGAGGAGCTCAAAAAGCTCCAGACACAGATGCTGGCAGCTTAATATGTCACCTCACAGGCTATTATTTTTGCCTGAATGAAAACATAGCTGCTGAGTCTCGAAGGATTTGAGGGTCATTCGCTGAAAGCCACCATACTAGCTGTTCTTGGTTGGTGTTATGCGGGGGAATAGCGTCGTCGATCGACGGCGCTCGTGTCTCCCCGCCATATATATTCGTGCAGTGCCAGTAAACATGGCGCCCGAAATTTAAGCTTAAGTCTTCGTAATCTATCATACTTTCAATTTCAACTCCAGTGGTGGTGCATCTCACACGCCGCAACAAAATGGGCCGCGAAGACGCAGAGGCTCAGCACCGCGACACCATCTACCCCGTCGACACCCACGGCACCGACGATGCTGCCAAGCTCGACGCCCACGAGCAGCGCCACATCGGCACGCTGGACCGCAAGCTCAAGTCCCGCCACGTCCAGTTCCTCGCGCTCTCCGGCGCCATCGGGACCGGCCTCTTCGTCGGCAGCGGGCAGGTGCTCTCGCTGGCCGGCCCGCTGTCCGCCTTCATCTCCTACGCCGTGACGGGCTTCAACCTCTTCTGCGTCATCAACTGCCTCGGCGAGATGGCGGCGTGGCTGCCGGTCCCGGGCGCGGTGCCCGTGTTCGCGGCGCGCTACGTAGACCCCGCGCTGGGCTTCACGCTGGGCTGGAACTACTGGTACCAGTTCGCCATCGGCGTGCCCATCGAGGTGACGGCGTGCGCGGTGATTTTGGACTACTGGCCAAACAGCGTGCCCAAGGCGGCGCTGATAACCATTTTTTTTGCGGCAATGGTGCTGGTAAACTGCTTCCCGGTGCGCATCTACGGCGAGGCCGAATTTGCGTTTGGCGCGGTGAAGCTGACGACCATTGTCGGGCTGATTCTGCTCATGTTCATCATAACCGTGGGCGGCTCCCCGTCGGGAGACGTGATTGGTTTTCGTTACTGAAAGCATCCGGGGCCGATGAATGAATACCTTGAGAGCGGTGCGTTGGGCCGATTCCTAGCCTTCTGGAAGGTGTTCATACAGGCGACGTTTTCCTACGGAGGCAGTGAAATGGTGGTGGTGGCCTCTGGTGAGACGGAGAATCCGCGACGCAACATCCCGAAGGCCATTCGCCGAGTGTTTTGGCGCATCTTATTATTCTACGTGCTGTCGATCTTTCTTGTCGGGTTGTGCGTTTCGTCAAAAGACGGAAAGCTCCTCAACGCCATCGACTCGTCCGCACCTGGAGCCAAGCAGAGCCCTTTCGTCATTGCCATCAGCAACGCTGGCATCAAGACTTTGCCATCCATCATAAACGGTGTGATTCTTACATCTGCGTGGTCGGCGGGTAACTCGTTTTTCTACGCCTCTACACGCGTGCTATACTCGGCTGCCCTGGACGGCAAGGCCCCGGCCATGCTCAAGTTTGAACGATTCGGCGTGCCGTATGTCTGTGTAGCTGCAACCACGGCCCTGTCATCGCTCGTGTACCTCAACGTCAACAACAGATCGGCCGAGGTCTTTTTCTGGATCAGCAATCTATCTGCCGTCAGCACGCTCATCGTCTGGGCTAGCGTTTCTTACACGTACCTGCGCTTTTATCACGGCCTCCGGCATCATGGCGTCGACCGCGATACGCTTCCGTACAAGTCACCAATGCAGCCGTTTCTGGCATATTTCTCTATCGTTTTCTGTCTCGTTATTGCATTTTTCAACGGGTTCGATGCTTTCTTCCCGGGCAAGTTTTCAGCCAAGTCGTTTCTTCCGCCATACATTGACATTCCCATCTTTCTGAGCCTTTTCTTCGGCTACAAACTTTGGAAAAAGACGAAATTTGTACCGCTGTCGGAAATGGATATTTGGTCTGGCAAAGCCGAGATTGATGCTCTTGAGAGTACTTGGGAAGTTCCCAAGCCGAGGAATTTCCTGGAGAGGATATGGTTCTGGCTGGCGTAAGCCGTGCTCCCGACAGGGAGAAAATCACAGCTACATTGCACTGCCTAGTCACGGGACCGAATTGAACATAATTAGAAAATTACATAAACAATTTAGTTGAATACATGAATTCTGATGTTTTATACATTTCCGCACTCTCATTTACATATTATTGCTTTCCACACAGTCGTGCTGTCTAAGCCAAGTTCCCAAAAAAGGCAATCGACTCGCCCCACCAGCCGGGGCCGTGGCCAGGGGCGAGAAAAAAAAGTAAAGTCACGTGTTCCGGTACGGGATGCGCAGGAAAGAAGGAAAAAGAATCTGTTCCGTCATTTCGAGCTTCACAGTCAAGCAATCCACTCCCTTTCGCACGGCCCCAGCATCGCGGCCCCGATTGTTTCCTTTCCTCTTCGACCTTGTTCTTCTATAACCGTCCTTTCTTTCTAATAATAATACCCTCACATATTTCATCATGGCGATGGATCACGGACGAGACCCTTGCCCCTGGGTCATCTTGAACGATTTCGGCGGTGCCTTCTCCATGGGTGTACGTTCGCAGACGCAATCGCATGGGTGGACGCGAGGTAGCTGACTATTTCTCACAGGCCGTCGGCGGTACCATCTGGCACGGCATCAAGGGCTTCCGCAACAGTCCCTACGGCGAGCGACGAATCGGGGCGCTGACGGCCATCAAGATGCGCGCGCCCGTTCTTGGCGGCAACTTTGGCGTCTGGGGCGGTCTCTTCAGCACATTCGACTGCGCGGTCAAGGGCGTCCGCCAGAAGGAGGACCCGTGGAACGCCATCACGGCCGGTTTCCTGACGGGTGGCTCGCTGGCCATGCGCGGTGGCTACAAGTCGGCGCGCAACGGCGCCATCGGCTGCGCTGTGCTGCTGGCCGTCATTGAGGGTGTCGGTATCGCGTTTGGAAAGATGATGGCCGGAAACACGAAGCTCGAGGTATGCGTGACTGGGGATGCGAGATGACGACTATTCGCGCAACATGCTAACAAACAGTGACAGGCTCCTCTGCCTCCTCCTGAGAATGCCGCCATCGCATAAATGTAACAATCAAAAAACACAAAGACGACGATGAACCCGACGCCGAACAGACACACACCACACTACTGATTTCACCAAAATTATGAATTGAATAGAGATATTTTGGAAGACGGGCTGCATCTCTGTCGACGAGCAGATTCGATCGAGCGAAAAAAGAGGAAGAAAAAGAAGAAAAGTCAGGACAACATCTCGGCGCCATTTACATATATTTTTACTTGCCCTGGGAAGCAAACGGAAGCAGGCAGAAGGATACTCTCCACGTTGGCCGATCTAGGGGCATAGCGTTGCTTTTTTACACTTTGTACGCCGGGACATTGGGGCGTTGTATTATGTACTTGTACACCAACCACTCGAACTAGACAATACAGCATATGCTGAACTTGGTGTGCGTGGGCTCGGGCTCTGACAAGAGCCGCTTGTGCTCTGGTGTGAAGAAGCGGGCGGGTTTCGTGCGCACGTGAGCCGTCTGGTCGAGCAGTTCGGTTACAGCAGAACGGCCGATATGTTTGCTGTAGCATTGAGGGCTTGCGCTACGATGTAGCCAATATTGCGTGGACAGACTTCAATGTCGACGAGTGTCTGATGACGGCAGCAGGAAGTCTTGAGGCAAGGCAAGATTTGAGGATGAACGAGAGTATCCGCATGAGCAGTTGGTGAGAGACCACAAAGATCCAGTAATACCTGACCGCATTTGCAGGTATCCCTAATGTCCACTATATATCTTCGAGGTCCCTGACAGAAATAGATCAATTGTGACTTAGAAATATGCCATCGTTACAGGAGGCCCACTTAGCGCGTACGACTGTACATTTATTATCCGTAGAAAGGGTTGATAGTACGTCCTAAAGCTAGTCTAGGGCGTAAACGGACGTAAATAATTAAACCAAATCAAACGCCGTATTCTAACCTGCAGACTGACTTCTGCCTGCCATACTCTGAGCCTTATGCAAACTCTGATCCAGTGATCAGTCTGAATAGTAAGAAGTGAATAACTCTAGCCCTTTTACCCGACTCTCACGTAACATTTTAAGGTATTTATGAATACCCCGCCGGTAGAGGATAGTAGGCTCTGTGGCACTCTCATCCGCCGGCTTCCCGGCCATTTTTTTTTTTTTTTTTTTTGTTTTAGGACTCCTCGAGTAACTTGTCCATCTCCTGCTTAAGCTTTTCGTCTTTGTACGAGGAGCACCATAGGCCGTCATAAGTGGTGTTGTACGAGGCGGCATCTCGCACTCTGCGAGCGTTGTCCCTATCGCCGCAGTTTAGCAAGACGACATGACTACAGGAGTCGCGGTACCAGGAGCCTCCGCCATGCCCGAGCCAAGACGCTGTTAGGCCCTGATTCCGAAGCTCCTCATTGCTGACCGGCGGCGGGTGCTCAGGGCATTGGGTCCAGAGGCACGTCCGGTCGACCTCTGTGTCGGGAGCGGAACTGCAGACCATATCGCATATTTTTGGGCTATATGAGATGGAGTCAAAGATTTTATCGCGAATCTCGATTTCCAAGAAATACTTGTACATGTCCGTATCGTATCCCTTGAGTTCGTCGCGAAACTCGCCTCCAAAGATGAAACGGGCAGAATCGCTCGGCGTAGTCTCGCTCAGGAGTTTGGGCGGCTTCAGCTTGGCGAGAATGGGCCAGGCTTCTTTTTCCACCTCCTCACGTATTTGTCGGCGTGTCTTTTGCGGGGGAGGCACAAGGCTCAGTTCCTCTATCCAAATGTCGGCACGCCATTTTCTTTCAACAACCTCGTCAATGGCTTGTTTCGTGAACAAGGGTTTGAATTCTGATAGTGACTTGTTAAAGGCCTTGAATAAAGCAGCCTCGGTTTCCTTAACAATCTTTTTGCGAAAGTTGATAAAGTCCATGCATATTTCCATGTTGAGCTGGGTTGCGCCGGGGAAATCGGGCAGTTGGAAGCTGTCGGGATCGTCAGGGTTGAAGGTGGGAAGCTGAGCAATCTCGTCATCGCTCTTGCCAGAAGCTTCAAAGAGCCTGTTGGCAACAAGAGAGAAGGTGAGCATGCCGCCCATCATGTTGTTCTTGAGCTGCATATCTATTTGTTCGCCAAAGCTTGGGTCAAGTATTTTGCTCTTAATTGCATTCAAAGAAAGCCAGTAAAACTTGTTATATCCCAGATCGTATCTTAACTGCAATTCTTTTAAATTAAAGTCAGGCTGGGGCTCAATGGTAAAGAGGCGAATAAATCCCTCAATGAACTTGAGGAAGATGCCGAGCGGCCAAAAGAAAATCATCGCGCCGTCGGCGGCGAGGCAGAAAGACGTGGCGGCAATCTCGAGGCCATCCGAACCCTTACCCCTTTCAACGGCGAGTCCATGCCTGGTGGTGCAGCTTACAATGGGGATGAGGGACGTCAAGGCGGCAGCCTTTTCCATGCTTGTCGAATCTCGACTGAAAACATCGTAAATGGACAATCCATAGTCAAGCACTGCGACTGGCAGCATGGCTATGCCCACTTTCGTATAAATCTTCGTCATCTTGTTGTAAATCGCTATAAACCTGTTGTATATCTTAGGAGTCGCTATAATCGCCCTTAGCATATGGCGGTAGACCATGCCCTGGGCTTTGTGATGAAGCTTGACAAGCTCCGCTTTTAGTCCAAATCTCAAAAATGCGCTCTTGATAAATCTTTCGATGAAGGCGCCTTTGAATTCAAGTGACGTAACCGGGGAGAGCTTGATGGATGGCTGTATCGGTCTCGACAGCCCAGTGTTGGGCGGGTACGGCCTGATGAACGGCGGCTTGATGGCGGGCGGCTTGATGGCGGGCGGCTCCGGCACTGGCCTCAACACCGGCAACGGCAAAGGCCGAAAGTTTATAGGCCTCGCGAGAAAGTCGACACTTCCGGAACCTCCCAGCAACCGCCCTCCCGGTGTCTTCTCGATTGATAGGTAGACGCGCCTGCCGCCGGCGGACCCTGCGGTCGAGCCGATGGTCTTCTTTAGCGACAGCGCGTGGTCCGGGCCGGCCTTTCGAATCTTCCAGCAGGTATTCGCGCGACCAAAGAGCGAATGGAGGCTTATGGTGCCGGTGTGAGGTGCTGGAGCGCTTACGCTGCGGTGTTGTGCTGGAGCGCGGCGTCGGGCTGGAGATGAAGAATCAGGCGGGGAGTCGATGGCTTCGCCTTTCTGTTCTTTTGTTTCGTCTTTGCCCTGCTCTACTTCTGCCTTGTCTTCGCCTTGCCCTTCTTCGGCTTCTCCATCGACTTGGATAGCTGGGTCTGGAAAGTCTTCGTCCTCCACTTCGCCAAGGCTTTCCTGCTTGCCGTTGAGGTCAAGGTAGGAAACCTGCATCTGCTCTTCCTCGGACAGCTGGCCCCCCAAACGCTCCTTCAGCCTGTCAAACCCATGGTTCCAGACTGCTGTCTCGAGAAGCACCGTCTCAATAAGCGCTATCCTTGGAAGTAGCTTCTTCTTCTGCAACTTCCAGACGACAACGCAGAACCAGGTGTGGCACCCGCTGTCGTCATCGGGCGGAGACGGCTCCTCCAAGACGTCCATTAGTTCTGGCACCGTCATTGGGCTCGCCAGCTCCCCGAGGAAGATTCGCGCAACTAAGGTCTCTTGTTGAAGCGGATCTACCTCGACCAGAGCTGCTAGAGTATATACCCCGGCCTCGGAGGTGGACTCGGCATGGAACAGGGCTTGCGCTCTGGTATTCTCTTCAGAGCTGGCCAACAGCGCGCCGTGCCAGACGTTCCAGCGTTCGTTATTATTCCCGGTCTCGTTTCCACCCCACATCTTCTCTCGTGCTTGCTCGATGTTGAGGTCCTGGTTGTTGTAGAGGGCGATGGTGAGATGAGTAAATTTATCCTGCCTAAGCCCCTCTTTCATGACCGAGCGCACGTAGTCGGGCATGTCCTTGTGCAGCTCTAAGGCGCGTGAATTTGCTGACTGGAGCTGAGGCCGGTTGCCATGCACCATCTCGGCGATGTCATAGTACATGGTCAGGTCGACATAATGAGATGACAACTTCTCATACCGAGAGGCTGCGTACGCATGGACCAGCTTGGTGTCACCCAGGTCGATGGGGGCTATAACTCCATTCGCGGAGAGCTGGTCCAGGGTATTCCTGAGCCACTGCATGCTGGTCTCCATGCTCTGATTATTGACGTCCATTGCTCGGAGCAGAATTGCCCCCGTCGTGCCTTCCTTCAGCTTACCGAGGTAGATGCGTCCCATAAGGTCGCTCTCCCACATCGGATTCACCTCTCCATCGATCTGGACAATGGAGGGTTTCAGCCCGGGCTCGACATCCTGGCTCAAGTCGGGTCCAAGCCGGAACACGTTGGTCATCTCGGCCGACTCGCCAGCCGGGATGCTGTGCAGGGAATAAGTGAAGCCATCATTGAGGTAACTGCCTGTCTCCAAGTATGAGCTGCCCAGATGAGCCCGGTAGATGGCGAGTATGAGATGCTCTTGCACTTCGTCAAACAATGCTTCCGCCGTCTTTGTTTTACTGCATTCTGTCAGCCAAATCAGAGCCGTCTTGGGCCTCAAGAACATACATGGGAGGATTCAGATCAGGGACAAGGCCAACTGCGTCGAAAACATCTGATCCAGAGAGGACACGAGTGGGTTGTATAAGCAGCAAGCAACTGAATACATAGCTGCGGAGGGAAGAGAGACGCATGGCGAAGAATAGGCTCTAAGCAACGGACTTCTTTTAATTGTCAAGATAAACTACTGTGCTTGATGTCGTAAACTGAATGCACAAGAGGACAAACTCATCTTACTTATATCTTAAAGTAAAGATGTACGCATGCAAGTGCTGGTACTCTTGCTAATCTTATCTTGTGCCCGAAGGAACCATCTATCCATGCATTATGTTAGTTGATAGCCGAACCAAGTATAAAACTTGAGTCAGTCACCAGGCAATCTATCATGATAAGTTTGTAATTTCCTCATTCGATGTGGGAAACTTGCGCCGCATAATTGTTAACATGATTCAGGATTGGCTTGACACATTAAGCCTATGTGCTTGACTTTAATCTCGGGTACAATTTATAAGTCGACCGTCTTCTGCAGCGTGACCTAGTCATGCTAAACTCCTGACAGTTGGACGGAGATTGCTATACTTTCTATTTTGTCATTATCGGAGGCCTTTATACCCCCATGCCGCTTCCTGCCCAGCCTGGCGTACCGCGAGGTGCCGCGTCGTACCACCAGAATGCGAATGCCTCTCTCGGCTGTTGTCACGCCACTTTGCGCAGAAGTGCCAAGGCTGGGACTGCATTCGGAGGGGCAGGCACGGAGCATCCTGCTTTAGCCAAGGCGTCAGCCTCTTCATGCATTTCGTTAGAGTTGACTAAACTATGCAAGCAACTTGAGTTCAGTCTCCAAGTATTCTATGTGACAGTTATACACGAAATGTGGGAACACAAGCGTCTTCAACAGCAATTGCGATATCGAGCCATAGATGCAATGCTGGGATTGTTAAGATCGGCTGATCTATCGAGGCACAAGTCGAAATAGTGGAGCTTAATAGTAAACAATCTGGAGACTACACCCACAACTCTGGCCAGCTGTATTACTTGCGCTATTGATGCGCGCGTTGCGACTTTTCTTTTAGCTAATCTCCTCGCATGAAATCTCCACAAGCCAACAGCGCCACCTATGAGCAACCAAGTAGGATACAAGATAGCGCAGCTAGTCTTTCTATTGAACTAAAAACTATACGAGTTGGAAATATTATATTGCAATTTTTTCTACAATGTACCACTTAAAGCAATATTCTATCCCCACGCGTAAATAGCAAAAACGTCTACCGCAGCTACGATGTCAAGACCGATAAATAATCGGCCTTCTCTTCTTCCAATTTTTCGTTAAAGTCGAGTTCCCTCCCCTAAGGCACAGTGATACATAGTTATCGAGTTTCTCCCAACCTTTTAACTCTACAGACTATACCTTACTTCTACATTTCTCTTCTTGTTATAAAATGAAGGCACCTTGGCTACTTATCAAATGGGCTGCCATTGGACTGCTGCTCGGGTCTGCGTCTCCTGCGGCGGGAGCGGGGCCAATCCCCCATCCAGATGACTCCCAGCCTATTTCCTTCAAAGAACTTGAAAATGCTGTTAAAGTCATGATCAAGAACCTGAAGGCAATCACCCCCAACAGCAAGATCACTGTTACTGGCGGTATGGCACTTCAAAAGTACCTCCCAGATTACAGAACAACCAGGGTTGGTTTCCAGACCTTTTTTTAAATCCCCAGCTCGCAGCAACGTTTATCTAGAGGTACTAACGTGACTCCCAAGGATATTGACATCTATATTAATAAAACTCCCAAAGATTTATTCGACCAGTTGCTCAAAGCAGATAAACGATTCTACTTGAGACGTTCAACGAATTCCAAGGGTGTTCTAGTTGACCGAACCCTCTTCTTTCAAAATGAAAATGGCAAGAATATTGGTATCGACTTCGTCAAAGGCATTATGTTCAAGGTAGGCTTATCCTCTTATGCTTACCCCTCCGATCTCTCCTCCTAAAAGCAAAGAGCGCACTTTGCAAATTGCGTTGCTAATACATCAGCTATTCTAGGAAACAAATTACCCTCAACCGTGGTCTGCCGTGGCCCTCAAAAACATCGGCGACGGCAACATTCCGTACACATCACCAGCAGATCTTATTACACAAAAAGTCCACGCTGCGAGATTCAGAGCGGACTTTGAAAAAAGAGTGCTTGATAGTCAGGATATAAAGCAACTACTAGAAAAATTTCCCAATGCTAGATTCAATCCCAAGCAGCTCGAGTTGGTCAATGGATATCTACGCAGTATTGGTAAGCCTCAGCTCCCTGCTCCGCCGCCCGCAGCAGAGCGAGATTGGTTACAAGCCTGTATTTAGTAAGCACTGCGCTCGAAAAGGTGAAAAATGCAGTTGCGATAAGAAGTATATACTCTTTATAGGGGCTCTTGGGCGGGGGATTGCTTAGTTAATATATATAAATTCCCATTAAAAACCATATGATGCCCCATGCGCTGCCCTGCACTCAGTAGGGGTAGTTGCCTAACAGTCGTCTTGATCCAAAAGGGGTTTAGTCTCCGCCCGGCGGCGCCATCGCGGCTCTCCGCCGGTCCGCCAGGGGAAGGAAGGGGGGGGGTGGCGGGCGCGGGCATCCGTTCAGCAAGGCAAAACTGCACCCTTGCATCGCCCCGGGCCGTTTTCGCCGGAGAAACGTAGTTTCGGTGGTGTGATTCTTTTGCCTTTTGCCTCCGTTGTTGTCCGGCAAATGGCACGCGTGGCGCTCCCCCTTTGAGCTATTTTATCTTCCCCTGCGCATTCCGCATTCTTAATTTTTGGTCCTGGAAGACTAACAATAGAAGGGGCAAAGGTAATGGGGAGGAGGAGGAGAAGGAGGAGGAGGAGGAGGGACGAAGCCGCAAGTCTCCGATTGGGGCGTTTTTGGCATCTCCGGGGAAATGCCCACGACCAGAGGCAAAGTCAGCTCACTCACAGCTGCTCTGCTCCCGGATTACAGGTAATTAAGATAATGCATGAGCGCTGGGTAAGCGAGGCAGGGGTCTTGGCGGAAACGCCATCGTAACGGGAGAATCATGGCATTACCCCCTATCCTCGATTTGCTCAACGTTTACAGATACCATGTTTTTTTTTTCCTTCTCTCGCTCGTCTACGGCTCTACCCGTTCTTTGAATCCCCTAGTAACAAATTGTACAGAGCGAGGAGAATGCAACTCTGACGGGTCGTTTTCTGCTGCTGCTGCTGTCTGTCTGTCTGTGAGGGTCCAAAGGCAGAAAGACGTACAAACTTGCGCGACCTTTCCTTGCAGCCTCTCTCCTGCACCCAAGCTTCACGATGCGCCCTTTTAGATTGCTGATGGTCATGCATTATCAAAACGGCCGTCTTAATAAGGCTTGCTTCTGCCGTGGGGTACGTAACGGGGACGCAAAATACACTCCCACATTCCCCTCCATATGTTACCCGCATCCCTGCATTCCCTTAACGGCAACGGCACACAGAGTACGACCACAACGTAGCGATCAAAAAGAAGCATGTAGACATTCAACCATTTACCGAGAAGAACCCCTGATAAACCTCTCACCAGAGCCTCAAACTCACTTATTTTTATTTTTCGTCGACTAGAGGCGAAGGGACGGTGGTAGAAAAAAAAAAAGTTCGACTAGTCACCTGCCGCCGGATGCCAGAGCCTCTCATTCCGACTCGCGCCGGCCGCCGTGTGGCCTGTGTGTGGACCCCCACCGGGGGACCGCACTCAAATCAGCCCACATTGTCTTGCCAAACACACGCAAAATGTCCCGCGTCCTCTTGACCAGTGTTAGCAAAAAACTCTCTTTTACTTTTTTTTTTTCCCCTTTTTACTTTATACTCTTACGCCTATTCCAGTAGTCAGGTCCCCTCCCCACTCTTTTCTACTGAACAAGGGTAAAAAGTATGAGACCATTGTAGTAGCTGGGGACCGGGCGTCCCGTTTCCCGCCGCTGCCGTCGCTGTCGCTGTTTTTTAGGCTTCAGGTGGTATAATACCATTGAGAGTGGGGGGGAAGTGGAAAGAGGGTAATTGACTTTCGGGACAGTCTCATTGGGCGATGGCGAATCCCAGAATTGTACGAATGTACGTTCCGTTCCCTGTCATGTACACCACCCGGGGTGCCGAGGACGTTGTGGTCCCCTGCTGCACCGGGCGACGCCAGATCATTCTGCATCTCCGGCAGGGCCTTCCCCCATTTCCTTTTCCCTTGTCTCTTGATGTCATGTAGTTAGTCTTGGCTTTTGCATGTGTGTGTATATATACTCTATCCTGTGTCCCACCCATCATCTTGAAGCCTCCCGCCCTGTGTGGAATCATACCATACTCAGCCAAACCAACTTGCAACAACAAACCGACACACACACGCGCACACAACTACACAGCACCTTTCTACAGAACAACTACAAAAAGGCACTTACACACACATGTTCCGCCTAGCCCGCGCCATCCCCAAGACTCCCTTCCTCCGTCCCATCGCCAGAACCTCATCCTTCCACACAACAACCACAGCCGCCGCCATGGCCGCCGCTCCCGCTCCCGCTCCCGCTCCGGCCCCGGCCCTCACGCCCGCCCAAATCGCCATCGTCAAGTCCACGGCCCCGATCCTCAAGCAGCACGGCGAGACCATCACCCGCACCTTCTACGCCAACATGCTCGCCGCCCACCCCGAGCTCCGCAACATCTTCTCCCTCCGCAACCAGGCCACCGGCGCGCAGCAGGCCGCGCTCGCCGCCTCCGTCCTCGCCTACGCCACCTACATCGACGACCTGCCCAGACTCTCCCACGCGGTGGAGCGCATCGCGCACAAGCACGCGAGCCTGTTCGTGAAGCCCGAGCAGTACGCCGTCGTGGGCGAGCACCTCGTCGGCGCCTTCGCAGAGGTGCTCGGCGAGGGGCTGACGGCCGAGGTCGCCGAGGCGTGGACTAAGGCGTACGGGCAGCTGGCCGAGGTGTTTATCGGGCGGGAGAGGCGGCTGTACGAGGACGCGGGCAGCTGGCAGGACTGGAGGGACTTTGTCGTCAGGAGGCGCGAGGACGTCTCCGACGGGGTCGTGAGCTTCTACCTCGAGCCGAAGGACGGGGAGCCGCTCCCCGCGTTCCTGCCGGGGCAGTACGTCTCCGTGCAGATCCCCATCCCGGAGCTCGGCGGCCTCATGCAGTCCCGCCAGTTCTCCCTCTCCGCCGCCCCCGGCGACACTACTTCTTCCTCTTCGCCCTCCAGCAACACATACCGCGTCACCATCAAGCGAGAGCCCAACGCCGCCGGCGCAGACCCCTCCTCCGTCGCCGACCTGGCGGCGGGCAACATCGCCGGCGCCGTGGGGAACCGCCTGCACGCGCGGTACGCCGCCGGCGACACCGTGCAGCTCTCCCCCCCGCGCGGCGAGTTCGTCTTTGACGCCGCCAAGGTCCCCGCCGCCGCGCCCGTCGTCCTCCTCTCCGCCGGCGTCGGCGCCACGCCCCTCCTCTCCATCCTCGACGCCATCAGGGGCGCCGCCGGCACCTCTTCCGCTTCTTCTTCTTCTTCCTCCTCCGGCTCGGGCGCGGGCGCGGGCGCGGGCGCTGGCGCGACGCGCGACGTGACGTGGGCGCACGCGGCCCGCGCGTCGACGGCGGTGTGCTACGGGGCGCACGTCCGGCAGGCGGCCGCCGAGGCGGACGCGCGCATCACCGCAAAGGTCTTCCTCTCCGAGGTGGCCGCCTCCGACGTGAAGGGCGTCGACTACGACTACGCCGGCCGCTTCGACACCGCGACGCTGGTGCGGGACAAGGTGCTGCCGCTGGAGAGGGGGGACGCCGAGTACTTCCTCTGCGGGCCGAAGGAGTGGATGGTCCAGGTGAGGAGCGACTTGTTTGCGAACGGGGTGGCAGAGGACAAGGTCCACCTTGAGCTGTTTGCTACCGGAGATGTCTGAGATGTAGTTCTTCTTGTCTGCATATGTTTACTTGATATGATTGAGATGTACTGATACTCCCCCAACCTTTCGCTTTGTATACTAGATAGATTGATAGATTTAGAATTGATAGAATCACTTGCTCATCATTAAAAGTACGAAAATGAAGGTTATATCAACCATCAGAATGCAGTCACTTTCAAATCACATCAAACTCAAGTAATGATACATAATGTAAAAGCAAAACTCCCATATATTGTAAGTGCGGTCTGATTAAAACGGAAGTAAAAAGAAGATGGAAAAGCAAACTCCGTCCCAACCGTTCCGTCCCAATTCTCCAACCCGCCTCTCCTTGCCGACGCACCCTAAAATGACAGTAAAACAAGAGCACCAAAATGAAAAGAGAGTAGAGAAAACCCGAATCCCTCCCAAACCATAAAACACACACAACACACACACGTACACACCCCACCATACCACTTCACTTCTGATTCTGCGCCTTGCTGCATTCCGCCGAGCAGTCCTTCCCGTTTTTCCCCTTGTTTTTTTACGCCAGGTGTTGCCGTCAGCACACCGATGCTTTTCAAATAAACCCGAATTCAATCATCGCCGACGGTAAATCATGCAGGGGTATGGGTATGATTGCCGTCAATCCGCGCACACAAAAGTCTTGTGCGCCTTGTTGTTTTTCAAGATACAAACGCCAAATCCATATTTGCTGTTCAGCGGGCAAGTCGTCTGCCCTGCTCTGCCTTCCAAATCGCTGATGCGAAAAAAAAGCCGAAGCGTTTGGTATAGTTCGCTCTTCCGCGTATGCCGATAAAATTTCCCTAAAAACCACGAAGAGAAATGCGCCGTGATCAGTGGAAATGCCACCCCCTGAATTACCAGTTCCAAAAGCCGTGCCAAAAATGTAACAAACTCCCAAATGGATGCCCTGTCGGGAGACCAGACCTCTTCTGCCCCGACCCTTTCAAGTCCAGATCCTTGGTATATAGCAACACGACTCCTCCCAGTCGCCCTCGTGCCACACGGTCGATGGGCCGCAATTAAATATGAAAGCCCTGCCAGGTATATAAACTTTCCATAAATGTCGCTCCGCTGATATACTGGCCCGGGATGGGCACGTGAGCCGACTCAAACAGTTGTCAAAAATCCTTGCGCCGATGCTTTTCAGTACATGATGTTGTGCGCCACTTTCCTCGGTTGTTATATAAAGAAAAAATAAATGAAACAAAGAAACATCCCAAACTCCCCTGAAAAAATGCGAGGAAAGAATTAGCCCCAGACGCTGGCTTGGGCGCCGAGACCGGAAGAGCCCTGACCCCAGACGCCGTTGCCGCGTCCCCATCCGCCCGAGGTGGCAAGGGGAGTGGTAGAGCGCTTGGCCTGGCCGGAGGCGGGGGTGCCGGTAGGGCGGGTGCCGATGGGAGCAACGGTGGCGCCCTGCTGTCCGGGCTTGGAGCCGGGGGCGAGATCGCGGGGAGGCGAGGCACCGGTAGGGCTGGAGGTGCTGGTGCGGCTCTGGGCACCGACGGCGTTGTCAAAGACCTTGTTGTTGGGGCCAGAGCTCTGGGGGCTGGTGGTGCTGCCGGGACGCGGGCTCAGCTCGCTCTGGTCGTTGGAGCCGGGAGTGGCATCGCCGGCGGGAGGGCGACCGATGCTGTCAAAGGCGAGGGGGGAAGCGCCACGGAGGCTGGAGGCGCCGCTGGGACCGGGGACGCCCTTGCGGATATTGCCGCTCTCGTCGACGTAGCTGGTCTTGTCGGCAAAGGGGCCCTCGCCGTAGAGGGCGCTGCGCTGGCGGGCAATGAGCTCACGGGTCTCCTCCTCGGACATGTGCTTGCTGCTGTTGGCGGCGGGAGGAGTCTGGGAAGGAGCGGAGTTGTTGTGAGGAGAGTCCCCGAGGACAGCTACGGAGAGGATGTTAGTACACTGTTCAGGCAAGGTGCAATCACAGGCGTTGGCCCATGGGCAGGAGGAGAGGCAAGCCATGATAGAAAGCGACTCGGGCCAACGCGCAGGCGGGAAGCGTTTTTTTTTTTTTTTTTTCGTTTTTTCCAACGACGCATGTCTGCGTGCATGTTTTTCTCGTATGTGCGCGTGCGTGTGCTTAGGCACATGGCCTGTGCTTCTATTTTGGGTATCTTGCTCTCTTGTTTCCTGGAGAAATGGCTAAACTGCAGAGGGTGGCCTACTTCGTTGGTATTGCTGCTCGGTGTGGAGGTTTCGGAGTTCTCGTTCGCGCTGGGCGGCCATCCGTCTCTTGGCCTGCATAACCTGCTCGGCGTCGTTGGAGCCGCGCGAGGGCTGGTGGTGTCGCTGGTTTGCGTAGAAGTTTTGCAGGTTGGGACCGGGAGGGCCGCGGGGCTCCTCGAAGTTGTTGACCGAGTGGGATCGCGAGCCCTGGCCGTGGGGGGCGCGGCCTGCTGGGAAACGACGAGTGAGCGGACGTTGGCGGTGGTGATGGGGGGAAGTCGCGGCGTGGGCGGCGGCGGCGAGGGTCGAGGAGGGCTTCGGTGAGTTGTCAAACTTACGGCGGGCGTTCATGGCGTAGCCTTTGCCGGATTTTTGGAGGTTTTCGTGGGCGCGATCGACCTCTGCGGACAGGTCAGCATTTGTGGCGGGTGGGCGTGGTGGTGTGGTCGTGTGGTGGTGACGGCAGCGCCAAGTCGAAAATTTCCCACTCAGGGGCTATCAAAAGGGACGAGGGCAAAAAAAATCCACTTGGGAATGCAAAAGGAGAAGGCAGGATAATACATACCGTCAAACTGGTAGGAAAACGCATAGTCGTCCTGAGGCTGGGGAGCGCTGGCACCTGGAGAAGGGGGCAGTTGTTAATATGGCGCAGAGGCAAAAGAGGTGCGCATCGCGGCGGCGGCGGCGCGGGCGGCCCTGAGGCCATCAAGGCGAGGCGAGAGAGCGAGAGAGCTAGAGAGCGAGGAGCGACGTACCGGCACGGACAGGAGTGGTGGTGCCCTGGTGTTCCCAGTTGTTCTGGGCTTGGCCGGCAGCCCACTGAGCGTTTTCGTAGTAGGACATGGTGATGGTTGAAAGATGAGGCCAAGTCCAGGTCAGAAAAGTCGACGGCGGGAAGGCAAAATGGGATGGGAGGGTTAAAAAAAGAGTGAAGAGAAATGTCTCGGTCGGGGGTGGGTGACGTCGAGCTGAAGGCTGAACAAGTGTGTGTGTGCTGGCTGTTAGTTAACTAGTACTCGGTACTCCGTAATGGGGTAACGTATGGGGAGTTGTGGCCTGTAGTTTTTGGTGGGAAATATTTGTCAGCGGGGCGACGGAAAAAAAAAAAAGAGGTGACTTTGGCTTGGCGGGCTAATGGACCAAAGAGGTGCCAGAGGGTGAGGGGATGCAAAGTTGATGAGCCGAAGAAGAAGAAGAAGAAGAAGAAGAAGAGAAGAAGAGGAGGAGGAGAAGCAAAAAGAGGAGAGGATATGGCAGAGCGAGGCTGATGTTCCGGATGGTCTATGGCAAGTGAGGCAGGGCTTGTGCCGGAGAAGAGGGTTTTGCGCGGGTGGTGCAGCGGCAGTGGGTTGCAGCGGGTGCGGCAGTGGGCAGTGGGCAGTGGGCAGTGGGCAGAGGGCAGTGGGCAGTGGACAGTGGACAGTGGTGGCAATGGGTGGCAGGCAGGACAGTGAGCGGCAGAGTGGCAGAGTTGGCAGCGGGAGCGTGTCAGTTAGCCAGTTGGACAGCTGCGCGCTGGGGACAGGGTTATTTGCTGACTCTGGGACGTCGTCAGTGCTGTGCTGTGCTGTGCTGTGCAGTGCTGTGCAATGCAACTGCTCCGAAAAAGAAACAGCCAGCCTGACTGACTGACACGCCCGGCGGAACCGGCCCCAGCCTAGAAATCAAGAATAATTTTGCTATCGGCCAATTCAGTCTAGAGATTATCCCCCCCCGCCGCAGAAGGATGATGGGATGGGGAAAATGGGCGCTGCCAGCGCACCATTTAGGTGGTCAGCTGAGGCGGCGGGAAGCGGATAAGAAGGGGGGGAAGCTGGGGTTTGTTTGCTGTGTATTGGGCATTGGTAATTGGTATCAGGTATTGTACGAGGGAATTTTCAAGTGTTTTCTACCTGTGTTGGAAGTAAAAGGGGCTGCCGATGTGAGAAATGCTGTGTGTATTACTCGGTACTACTTGAGATTCTGGGCTATTATTGTAGCAAAAGAAAGCAAGCTTTAGCGGGAGTTTCCTACTGGTATGTCACAGGGCACGGGAACAGGCGGGAACAGGCACGAGTTGGACAGGTACAGACGACTGCGGAAACGGTACACAGGATGGAGCAAACGTCCAGTTCCATTTTCGGGGCAAAGGTACGTACCTATTAGTTAGTTACACTCTTTGACCTGGAAACAAAACCACAAAAAAAAAAAAAAAAAAAAAAAAAAAAAAAAAGAGCTTTAATCAAAAGCACAGACACCTCGCTTCGCTTCGCTTCGCTTCGCCCGGCCTACGTCCGTCTCTTTCGTTCACTGCTGTATCAGGCAACGGTGGGCGAATACCACGCGCCAACACCCCACACAGCAGTGTCCGTGGCGGACAATGCACCAAACCAGTACGTTACGTACAAAAGGGCAGGCTACCTAGTTGACTAGTTGGTTGGCTCGGTAGGCAAGCAGGCAGGGTAAGAGTTTAAACGCAGACCAGTGTGCGCGGGTATGAGATAAATTAATCGTTAACTGAACGTTAGCTCAGCCAGGCAGTGCGTGCCTACAAAAAGGAATCGCAACTTGAACTTGGTTATTTACGCCTCAGCCAGGCCAGAAGAATAACTACCCGCCCCGAATATAAATGGCCCTGCAGAAACGGCTCTCCCCGTCAAACTAAAAAGAACGAATCGAGTGACGTATTTCCTGACAACGGCGCAACACTGCGCGTCCGGCTTCCGTCATACTAGTTAGTTAGTTAGCATTCACTCCAGCATCAGTCCCCCCCCTTTCTCCTTCTCTGCTCATTTATTCTCCCCCCCAGCGAGAGCCCCAGAACGGCACACAACGCCACCACAAATCTGCAAGCCACAGCCTTTTCTCGTTCGCAATTTGCGCTCCAAAAACTTTACACGCTCACTTTACGCACCTCATTCTCACTTTCACTTCACTTCACTTCTCTCCCCCGCCCATGCATGCACATCAGTCACGGCTCACGTCGGACGAGACATGCACATTGTACAGCTGTACACAACTCTCGCACTCGCACTCACTCACTCACCCTCACTCTCACGCACTCTCGTACTCGCAGAAGCAAACTCGCTGCAAAAACACCCGGGTCATGATACACACACGTTCCGAACCGCCCAGGCCAATCCAGTTTGCAGCGATATTCCCTGACCTTTTTCCCTCCCTGGCGCGCTCTACTCAACCACCCCGGGATCCCGGTAACCCGCTCTCTCGGATGCTCTTGTCCTTTCTTCCCTGACTGCCCTACTAACTAACTAGTTACCTGGATTGTCTCCTCGTCCGCGCGGAAAGCTCCCCGCCAAGGAAACAAGGAAAAAAGCCATAACCCATAATGACGCCAGTTTCTCCTCCCAAGTCCCCCCTTGTCGCCACGCAGAAAAAAGAAAACGAAAACCGGTCATAACGGCCAGACCGAGATTATTCCCCTCCTTCTCCTCCTCTTCAACGTCCCCTGACATGGTACTTTCTATACTGTAACATAGTCCTGCTGTAAATAGAACTGTCAGATATCATCCTTTTCGGACGACCCTTTTGTCCAGCACTCAGACACGCACACACACTCACTCACGCTCACACTCACACAACTCACACACACACGCACACACAAAAGTAGTCATCACCACTCACTCTATATTAACAGCCTCGGCCTCAAAAGCTTCCCCCACACCCGCTTCACCACACCATGCTCTCATCCAACCACTTGCAATCAATCACACACCACAAAGACGGCACCACGCCCACTTTCCGCCCCTCTCTCTCGCTCTCTCTCTCTCTCGCTCGCTCGCTCTCTTCCGCGCCTTCCTTGCCCAGTCCACATGGTAGAACCGGTACCCTTCGGCCGCCACCACACACCACCACCAGAATGCTCATCCCAACGCAGCCGAACCATTCAAACAAATTACTGTTCAAAATTAAAAAAAAAAAAATAGGATAAAAATTTACAACCCCAAGCTACATCTCCAACTCGCATCATTGGCCACATCTTTTCCGCGGCCTTTTCTTCCTGTGCCCACCACCGTCTTCCCCCGCCGCCACACTTCCGGAACCCCCTTGCCTCTTAGCCTCGCAGTCTTCCAACCCCCCACCCTCCCCTAACTCCTACCAACTCCAACTCCGTAAAAACGTTCTTGCTGGATTCAGGTTCGGCGTCAGCGTCACTCTCTCTCTCTCTCACCTTTTCTCTCTGCCTCTGTCCCTCGATAAAATTCAGAATAAATTCAATAATAATTCACAAAATTCAAAAATCTACTTTACACGTAGAAAAAAAAAGCATCAAACCACGGCCCATCCGCCGGTCACACCACGCTTCCCCCCCCCCCCCCCCCCCTCCCTCCCTCATCTTCTCTTCCTCCTTCCAAGTCGCGCTTCCAGTGTCACTTGTCCGGCCGGCTGGCTCGAGTGGAGCCTCCAATTTCCCAATTTCTTGACACGGCCTTCCATGGGCTTCCCACTTTGCTCATTGTTGTTCGGTCCGCTCCATTTGGGACATTGCACGGAGTACTTTTTCTCTTTTGAGCTTCTCCGGCGGATTCGGGGCCCCTTTATTTGCCGAATACAGCATACACTACAACACATGATTGACCTGCGCAGTGCCAGCGACTGCGTTTGCATGCTGCATGAACAAGGCAACGGTTAGGCACTTCTATCTACATGCATATATATATATATACATCGTAATGCCAGCTTTCTGCAATGCCTGTTATATTCAACACAAACACGTTCTAGTCCAATGTTTATTCGGCGCTTACAGAAAAGGCCAGTAAACCAGGCATGTCAGCACAGCGCGTGGAAGCTGTCTAGTATCTGGCAATGCCTCTCATCAGCCCATCCTCTCCAAAACATTGTCCATGTTGTCACATTGCACCAATCTTGTCGGCATGCATGACATCACACAAATGTCGATAAGCGAATAGCTACTCGATAGATTAGACTAGCGAGATGCCAATCTTCGAGGTAGCATCTCGTCTCTTACAAGTCATCCTTCCAGCTCAACCATGTCACTCGCATTTACTTGCATTCACTCGAGAGCCATAGATTCTCATACTTGCTTCAAGTAGTGTAAAAGAACACACAGCGTATTCATTGCTATCTAGACTGATACACGTCTGCCACAGCAATACCGGCTGCGCAGACTCCAAACACGCGCCCCATCCTGTTAAGAGATTACAAGAGCCATGAAAATAGAATTTGAAAAAACACCCAAGCTCATTTCAGCATCATTCCACCCCATTCCATTACAGAAGGGCGGTGCCAATCAGAGCAACGGCGACCGAGGCGACCGTGGCAATCAGCGAGGAGCCAGACATGGCGGCAGCGTTGTCCTTGTCGTCCTTACCGCCGCCGCTGCTGGAGCCGTCAACGGTGACGTTCTTCGTGGAGAGACCGGCGTCACCGGCAGTCTGGGAGCCGTCGCCCTTCAGACCGGGGCCCTTGCCGGCACCCTCCTTCATGTACTTCTGGGCCTCCTGGGGCATGGCGGGGAGCTCATTGGGGTCGACGTTCCAGTTGGCAGACTTGGCGGGGCACTTGCTGGCCTTCTGGCTGGTCTGGGCACCACCATCGCCGGAGGGAGCAGGGTTCTCCTTGAGGGACTTCTTGAAGTTGTCGTACTCGGCACCGTCACCGTGCTTCTTGATATCACCCTCGCCGTCCTTGCCAGAGATGTCGACGATACCGTACTTGGACTCCTCGTACGAGTACTCGTACATGATGCCGCCAGAGTAGACACCAGTCATCTCCTTGCTCATGAGGGCACCAAGCTCGTCAAACTTGCGGGGAGTGTTCTTGTTGCAACCGTACTCGGAGAGGAAGAGGGGCATGGTGTAGTCGGTGAAGTTCTTAACCTTCTGGTCCCAGCCCGAGGTCTGGAAGTCAGAGTTGCACCAGGAGTAGTCGTTGAAAGCGAAGAAGTCGGAGCGGACGTCGTCGGAACCGCAGTTCATGTACAGAGCAGTCTCGAGACGGTTCTCGGAGACATCGGCAGCAGAGTAACCGACGGGGACGGCACGGAGGTTCTGGGCCTTGATGAAGGCGCGGAGATCGCGAGTGACGGCCTTGATGTAAGGAGCGGAGAACTCGTTGTCCTTGGCGTTGATGACCTCGTTGCCCGAGAAGAAGGCCAGAGTGTTGGGGTACTTGGCGAACTCGGCAACGGTGGCGAAGATGCTCTGGAGGTAAGCAGCGTTGTACGAGAGGTAAACGCTGGCGGCATCCTTGCGGTTGAGCGAGTAGAGGCCGTTGTTGACGTCGAGGACCAGGTAGATGCCCTCCTTGGCGAGGGCATCCATGCACTCCTTGTGGTCGGCGCCGTTGTCGACGGTGTAGGTACGGATGGTGTTGACGCCGAGGTCCTTGAAATATTTGATGTCACGGAGGCAGATGTCGGTGTTGGCAAGGGGGTCGACGCGGGCGGAGTCACCACCGGGCTGGTAGTCGATACCGCGGATGTAGAAGCGCTTGTCACCCTGGTAGAAGGCTGAGGCGCGAGAGTTAGTGATTTGTTCGCTTCAGAGACTGGCATGTCATCGCTTACCGTTGCCCTTGATCGTGATGGGGGTGGCGTCGGCGCGCTTGGCGGGCGTGGCCTCGACCGAGGCGATGGCGGCGAGCGCCGAGAGGATAGCGAAACCCTTCATGATTATACTATCAAATGAGTACTTGGCGATGTAATAATGGGCACTGGTGCGTTTCGAGACTGGTTAGGCGTGGGACCCGGGACGTCGAGTGGGATCCTTTTTTGTTTGTAAAAGCAAAGCGGGCTTGCCAAGGAGGCAATTTCGAGAGAGCGTAAGAAGTAGAAAAGTCGTCGAGCGAGGAAAGAGGCTGCCAACAAAGAGAGGGTTGGAGCGGTTGCTGAAATGGGAAAAAAAGAGAATTAGAAAAAGAGAAAGAAACGATTGAAGATGAAGAAAGAAGCTTCCGGGGAGACGGACTGGAATTGAGAAAGAAGGAAGAGGGGGGAGGAAAGGGTGCGAGGGAAGGAGGGAGGCAGAAGTGAAATAGGGCCAGGGAGGGCGTGGCGTGTCGCGGCGTAGCGGGAGAGGCAGGGGCAAGTAAGGCAAGGCAAGGAAGGCAAGGCAGGTTGCGCGCCAGGACTAGTGTGGTGGTGGACGAGACTGGGGGGGCAGCAAGTGGGCAGGAATGAGGAAAAGGAGACCCAAGGCACAGCCCCAACAGAACCCTGTTCAGGCTGTCCCCGTCCCTATCCAAGAGGGCCGGTTCATCAGTGGACGCGACCTTGCTGCTACTGTACGAGTGTGCGAGCCCGGTACTCTGTACTCCCGCACCTGCACTGCCAGTTAAACGTGTTCCTCTCGTTAGCGCGAGATGCAGCGCTCTGCCACAGCGACAGTTCACTGGTACGAGGGTCCCCTAGAGCCCACTGCCGGCCAGTCAGGTACCTGGGACCACGACTTTAGAGTACTGCTCGTGCGGCGCTAGGTGCCACTGGTCGGGGCTCGTGGGCCAGGAACGGGACCTGTCATTGGGCCCGCCTAAGCCAGCCCCAGCGGGGTTGCCCATCGGTCCGGTACCTTGGCACTCTGGGAAGACGAGAGACATGTACTGCGTCGCGGGAGATACACCAAAATAGTACCTCGATACCTAGCGCGTGCTTCTATTATTGTGATGATCCAGGTACCTGCCCCATACCTGCCGAGGGCCCCCGGTCACAGTTGGCACCTCTGCTCCCCGGCTAGCCCATCGCATCACTTCCCGAAAGGCTAAGGGCATCATCAGGCTGGTCGGGGGAGAGCCTGCTGCGACCCAGAAGGCGAGCCGATCTTGCTTTTGGTTTGCCAGGGGTCTCTTCTTTTTGTCCGCGTGTTGCCTGCTGGGTGCTGGGTGCTGGGTGCTGGGTGCTGGGTGCTGGGTGCTGGGTGCTGGTTCCTTCTTATCACCTTTTTCGGCGCTCTTTTTACCTTTGCGGCCTTCCACCGCAACAGAATAAAAACCGGGGCTTACCAATCGCCGTCCCGACTGCTCTGTTTGGACGAAGTGGCAGGGATTCCGTGACAGGAGAGAGGAGAGGGCGCTCGTCATAATCTCTGCATGAACAGCACTTTACAACAGGATCCAGAAACAAAAAAAAAAGCTGACGACTCCTTCAGCGGCGCGTGTTTCATCTCAGATGCTGGCAACCCACCCCCCTTTTTTTTCCTTCTTTTTTTCTCATATTTTTTTACTGCACCTTGTACACGCTGTGCCTGAGGACGTTAATAGTCAGTCGTGTGTCCGAGTGTTTTGGCTTGTCTCGCATAGCCACAATGGACAAAATAGGCTCAATGGTCCCGTGCTCCATTCTTCTTGAGTGTCTGATCTTGCCAGTCGGAGCAAATCCTCTGGGCCGTGCATTGTGCGGCTGTCCTTTTTTTTTTTCTCGTATTTATTTACCAGCACTCGTAAGGCCCAGGTGGCCGTTTGTGAATAGTGTACCGTACCACGTGATGAACAAGCCTGCCTGCCACTCTCACACACTCACTCTCTCTCTCTCTTACTGATGACTGACCCCTGACTGCTTTACTCATCCATCTCGTCCAGTTCATTAATAGAAACACTCAAACCATACCTTACTACAGTCACCTCGTGTTCTCTTCTTCGCTGACGAACCCTACAAGGCGCAGTCCCAGAACACGAGACGCCAAGATTTAGAGTTTCCCTTTTCCACCGCCGCATCTCTCCCATCTCTCATCGCTCTTCCATCAATACGGGGGTACCTTGTCTCCCGCCTCTTGGCTGAGACTCTTCCAGCCAGTCACTCAAGCGACAAAAACCAGCAAACAAACACAGTACACCCTCTACAGTACCACCACGTATTTCGACACGGTGCAACTTCACCATATCCTTGCCTCCATCGCCGCCCCGCTGCCCGCCGCTCATCACTTGTCCATCAAGACATGGCCAATTTCAGGGCCCTTCTCTCCCTGAATGTACTTGGTACCACATTAAAATGCCCATCACAACAATGCCGCCTGCGCACGAGCAGCAGCCGATCGCCCTTTTTCACTCTTCTGCCCTTGAGCCCGCTGCCCTTGAGCCCGCTGCCCTTTCTATTGAACCAACATTTTCCGTTACCAACCAATTGCACAGGCACCACAGACAAGGGCATCACAATCTCGCGCGTATCAATCACTCCAATACCCTTGCTGTTTTGTGTAAAAAGCATACGTAATTATTAAAAGAATTATAGCCATGTCTGAACATGTTGGGAAGAGATGAGCAACCCATCGGAGATTGGCTCTGCAATTAACCAAAGATTCGGTGTTCCGCACGATTAAGATGCAAAAGGTAAAATTTCGTAGTAAAAAAGAAAAGGGATTGTCGAGAGCACATCATGCCCAGGGCAAATGGAGATGGCAAGTCGTATGTCGCCAACCTCTCTCTACCAACGAGTTCCGTTAGTCGAGAGTTGCACCTAGTAGCGTTGTTGTATTTGCAAGATCCATTGGCGTCCGCTTCACAACATACTTTATTTGGACGATGCCGCCGCAAAAGGACTGGCCGTAGCCAATCCTGCAGCCAACTCTTCATCAAATCCTGACGCAGAGTTCATCCCAGAACCCGAGCCTCCTCCGCTGCTGTTTGCACCTCCGCCGCTTCCCGTCGAACCGCCACCGTTTCCAGAAACAGCACCACCAACGCTTCCCGCACCACTATCACCACCAGACGCGCCACCCTTTCCTCCAATACCGCTTCCAACGCCAAGATTCAGTCCGTTCTGGCCACCCAGACCGGCACCAAGGTTCCCATTGAGCCCAGAGCCCAGGCCGCCCAGGTTCCCATTCAGGCCGCCAGCGCCGCCCGCGCCGAGATTGCCTCCCAGGCCGCCGTTAACACCACTCGCGCCACCCGCACCGCCCTTGAGGCCACCGTCGACGTTCACGCCGTCCCCGCCGGCGTTGAGTCCCAGCGCCCCGTTCAGGTTTCCGCTTCCGGAGGCAGCGCCGCCGTTGAGACCGCCTTGCACGCCGGCACCGAGGCCGTTGCCGTTCAGGCCGATATTGCCGCCGAGGGCGCCGCCCGCGGAGCCCAGGTTGCCGTTGAGGTTGCCGCCGGCGTTGAGGCCGTTGCCGTCGAGGCCCGCGCCGGAGTTACCGCCCACACCGGCTCCGTTCTTGCCTCCGCCTTTGATGCCGCCGCCGCCAAGGTTGGTGTTGAGGTCCTGGCCGTTGAGGTCGAGGTTCCCGCCCAGGCCGCCGTTCACGCCGTTTGCACCGCCCGTGCCGCCCTTGAGGCCGCCGCCGAGGTCGAGACCGTTCGTGCCCGCGTTGGCAACCAGGTTGCCGTTGAGGCCGGCTCCATTGGCACCCCTGAGACCACCGCCGACTTTTCCGTTCAGGCCGTTGCCGTTCAGGCCCAGGTTACCACCAAGGCCGCCGTTGAGTCCGCCGCCAACGTCAACGCCGTTTCCGCCGACGTTGGCTCCGAGACCGCCGTTCAAGCCAGCTTCACCATTGGTTCCGTTGAGACCGCCCCCAAGGCTGCCCTTGGCGCCGTTCCCGTTGAGACCGAGGTTGCCTCCAAGGTTGCCCTTGGCACCGCCAGCATTTCCGTTGAGACTCCCATCCAGGTTTGCGCCGTTGGTTCCGACGCCACCGCCCAGGTTACCATCTATACCGGTGCCGTTCTTTCCACCTTCGTTCAGGCCGCCGCCCAGGTTTCCATTCAGTCCCTGGCCATTGAGATCGAGATTGCCGCTCAGGCCGCCGTTTACTCCGTCCTCGCGAGCAGCTCCGCCGTTGAGCCCACCGCCAACGTTCAGGCCGCCGTTTGCTCCGCCCCCGGCACCAACGTTGCCGCCGAGCTGGTCACCGCCAGCATCGTGGAGGCCACCATTGACATTGAGGAGGTCGCCGTTACCGCCAAGGTTGAGACCGAGATTGCCTCCGTTGCCGGCAAGGTTGCCGCCAGGCTGGTTTCCAGTGCCAGGCTGGTTACCGCCAGGTTGCTTGCCGTCCGGACCAGGCTGGGTTCCTGATCCAGAGTTTCCGTTGTTTCCTGGCTGGGTTCCAGCAGCACCGTTGCGATCCTGGCCAGGCTGGCCTCCTGTGGCGGTGTTACCACTTTCTCCGGAGTCGCCATTTTTGCCCGGTTGAGAACCAACGCCAGCGCCACCACCAGGCTGATTCGCGTTGCCGTTGTTTCCATTTTGACCTGGCTGGGCTCCGGCACCATTGTTGCCATTGTTACCGGCCACGGACTGGCCGCCATTCTGACCTCCGACTCCAGCATTGCCGTTTGCTCCGTTATTGTTCTGGCCGGGCTGTGAAGCCATGCCACCCTTTTGAGCTGGCTCACTCCCGGCGCCGTTGTGGCCGTTCTTGTCCGGCTGCTGACCTCCAGTGCCTCCATTTATTGCGCCCATCCGGCCGCTCTGGTCGGTGCCAGAGCCCGCGCCAGGCTGCACTCCACCCCCAACAACACTACCACCAGCACCGCCGGCATTCATACCGCCGTTGTTAATTACATTTGCACGGGGTTGGCCGTTGTAGTCGGTGGCAACACCACCATTGTCGTTCCCGATCCCGCCTCCTCCATCGACGGCAGAACCTCCTTGTCCTGCACCATTCATTCCTCCTGCCACGTAGGCACCGTTCTGCAGTGCACCAGCACCATTGCCACCAGCACCACCGGTAGGAGCGGGTACATTGTAAATAACGGTTCCTGGGTGGCCGTTTTCTGGCGCATAAGTGACTGCGTAGCCGTCACTGGCCGCCTCGGGGCCAGTAATTGTGACATATTCGGGCATGGCTCCATTCATGCCCGTAGCTCCAGGCGGTGCCAGGCTATATGTCCCTGTCAGCCACACAGTCTCCCCTTGCCCTCAACGAAAAGCGTACCTTGTAACTTGCGTAGTCTCGTAATAAGTCAACGTGACGACAGTGCTGACCGTGGTCGGCGCATTGTCTACTTTCATAGTATGTCCGCCGCCCAGATCCAGGATGGTGTTTGCCGGTATGTGCTTGGAGATGAAGACAGGCTTCTCCACCTGCACCACGACGGGCTGCACATCGTACGTCGCCACGCCCGCCGGGCAGATCTCGGGGAAGACCAACCGCCGGTCGACAGCTGCGCGGCGCTGGTCGAGGGTGTAGTTCGACCTCTGCGACGCCAGGGCCGCAGTGGCCAATGGAGGAAACGCAACCATGGTCGCGCGTGTAAGAAATGAGTGCTAGAGGCGGGCTAAGAAATAACAAGGGGTTAGTAACTGGTGAGGGTCCGATGCCCTTTAACTCGCAGTTGCTGCTATGAAACTGTCCAAAAGGCTTATAAACCTTGTTGATAAACAATCAAGAAAGAAGAGCAAGGGGTCCAGGGATCTGCAATCCAGTTATATATAAATATCTAGGCTGGGCACAGCTTACTCGAGGAGCTCTGGAGGAAGATAAACTGAAAAAATAACATAACATTGTTTTGTCATGCTTAAGCAGATTACAGTTTGAAGTGTCCTCTACGCCGCTTTATTCCACAAACAGATGGAGGAATGCGCTTTGAAATAAATCGGAGCTTGTCCCGTCCTTCCACATCGGCCATCGGAAACCTTCATTTCTTGGTTGAGCCGCCATTCCTGGCCAGTCCAGATTTGTCATGTTTTATTAACACACATCTCCGCTCACTCATGGTGGGCGACCGAGATACAGAGAGAAACTCGCACATGAGTGAGCTCGTCAGGATAGTGGTTATCAGTTATCGAGCACGTACGCCTGACAGGCACTCCAAGGATTGTAAGTCTGCCACTCCGCCAACGAGCAGCCCTATGCGTTCGACTACCGTGGTGACGATGTCGGTGGAGAAGCATCACTGTCGTGTTGTCTGGTCACCGTCCCGAGCTCAGGACTTGGCGCAGCAGACGGCTTCATCGCCTTTGGCAACGCGGCGTTGTCTGGTCAGCAAGACGCATTTCACGATGCCTCTTGCAGCTTCGTTTCCGGCTATATAAAGTCAGCTTTTATCGTGTAGAATAGGAAGGATAACACTAAAAGCTCCATTACATCGCAAAAGCCCCTTCTGGTATCTTACGCTTTGAGAGAAGCATACGTTCTTCTATATACCCTCACTTTCTACTCGCTTTGCACTTACACAACCCATACCACTGTTGGAACAAACATACACTTCTCAAGATGCAGTCTGTTGTATCTCTCTTTCCCGTTCTCCTCCTTCTCACGACCGTCCTGCAAGTGTCCGCAGACGGCGCGGCCGCAGACTGCACCGCCGTCAGCACCAACGTCCTGCCCGCAGTGACTAACACCATCGGCCTGCCTACGAGCAGCCTCGTTGGTGCCAACGACAACCAGAAGCCCACGGGCGCCGGTACCAAACTAGCCAGCGTCGCCCAATCGACAGGTGCCGAGACGAACATGCCCAGCACCATCAGCGTCAGCTCGACGGCGCCGCAGCAGCCTTCTGGGTCTGGAACCCCGATGGTCGCAGGTGCGCCTGACCTGCAGCGACACTCGGTCCTGCAGCTCTCGGTCTTGATGGCCGTAATTGGAGTAGTTATGGCGCTATAAGCGATGGATTAATCAGGGCCAACAAGAGAATTGAACATCAAATGTTCCAGATCGATAGCAAAATGAGGAAATATACGACATGCAAGGCGTTGCTATTTTGACAATCATCATGCACCTGCCTTGTGAATGTATCATCTGCATAGTTAAGCATGGATCCGGTGACGTGAATGGTGAGAAGCCACTACGGCTCGCGTTTTCCTAGTGTCACGGAAGATTTTTGGCGCGTGAAATTCCCCAGTAAATCTGATTGAGATGTCGATGCTAGCTAGCGCCGAGCTCTGCCGTCGAGGGCCGCCAGTTGGAATGTCCTGAGCGACGCAGACGGATTAGTGAGACACGCAACGCGGCCCGGGAGATTTTGCGCGCATATTTTCCGAGTGGCAGCGGATTAGCAGCCGGATCGTCAGGGGCGGCGACGGATTTAGACCAGAGCTTCTAAACGGGCGTGGCTCGCAGCTTGACCATCCCATCAGCCGTCGTGAGCTGAGACAGGAGGCCATATAACCTGTCAGGTCTTTTAGGACGAGCTTGGGTCGGGATGGCAACCTATTGTTTACATTTTATTCGATCTTGTAGGCACCTGTGGTGTAGAATGGCCTGTCGGTAAAGATGTAGCAAACTCGTCGAGATGGTTGCGAATTGAAGACCAGTTAAATAAAAGTATTAAGATGAACACGGGGCTTTGATCGTTCGCTTTTAATTTCCGCCAATTATTGCGGACTGGCTATTCCCTTTAGCCTGTGGGGAAGGGGCGCTGAGCATCATAAACTTGGTGATTAGGTAGGTAGCTTGTATTTCAACTCCACGCACATGTCCAACCTGATGCTGCGTCACGCACATGGCTGATTTTCAACCACATAAGAGCGAAAATAACCCAGCATTTCTTTCTACAAAACATCACAAAGGAAAGCCTCTAGTAATTTCCTACCAAAAACTATTCAATTACGTTTCAGAACCGAATTCCAACGTTGTTGGTCGCGTCCAAAAACAATCATCGCAGCTACCCTGTAGTCCGACCAACAACTATAACAGTTATTCACTTAGAGAACCTGGCCTGTAGCTGTTTGTTACAACAACACCGACCACTGCCACAGAGAACCGCCCACGCCCGCCCGCATGACTAGCCCATGCCCCTTCAGAAAGTGTAAACATGCTATTTACGTATCTGGCAGGCTCCTAAAATGGCGCCGATCAACACTCGAGAGCACCTGCACGTTGCTTCTGCAGGGCCTGGAGTCCTGCATATTCCCCGCCCGTCTGGTGCTCATTCCGGCCGCACGTTTTTGCTTACCAGCGCCGCCACAACCCGCCGACGTATTCTCTGCCTTGTCGCTGCAGCGGCTCGAAAACTCACGCGGCTTCGCTTACAGAGTCGGACCACAAGCAAGTCCAATCACAGTTGACAAAAAGACGGCAGAAAGTAGCATGCAAATTGTATAGTCAAGAAACCAATTTTTTTCGAAAAATGTAAACAAAAAAAAAACTTAGTTTTCCAAATTCGCATTCCGACACCGTACCGCACACCCCGTATCCTCTATGCTTCTCTCCTCTCCTCTTATCCCGAGAAGATATCCGTGAGGCCGGTCCACGTACCCTTAGACCTCTCCTCCCAGTAACCGTCTTTGCCCGTCTTGATGCGCCAGCACTCCTCCCCGTCCGGCGAGTCGTCCACCTTGACGAACCAGCGCGGCTTGTACGCCTCGCCGCTGTCCTCGAGCTGCCGGCGGCGCTCGCGCTGCGCCTCCTCGAGCTTCACCTTCCACACCTCGGCGTCGTCGAGCTTGCCATCCTCGGCCATGCGCTGGTCCGGTCGCAGGCGAGTGTCGGTCGGCGCCATCTTGCCCTTCTCAACAGACGTGATCTCGTTGAGGGTCGCGGCGAAGCGGGTGAGGCCGTACGTCTGCGGCGCGTTGTTGACTAGGTCACCGACGTGCCAGACCTCCTCGCCCACGCTCCCCTTGCCCTTTCCAGCGATATGTAATTCCGTAGTCCATGTGCCGTCCATGCCTGTTCCTGCGTCGCTGCCGTCCGGGTTCACAACCTCTACGTGCACGTCCTCAGAGCGGCCTCCAAACATACCCTTGCTGCGGAACTCAATGCTAGCCTTTTGGCCGGTCGAGTCGTTGGTAACAGTCATGGTGCCTACGGGCTCGACATACTTTTCGCCCATGACAACGTTCCTCAGGAACATGTTGGCAATATTCCAGGAGTACATCTCGTCTTTGCCATCGACGAGACGCAGCACGACACGGACGCGACCCTCGGTCGTGATCTCCGCACTTTTGCCCCAGAACTTTTGACCAGGTGCGGCACTGTGAGCTAGAGACCAGTTGGCCGAGTCGGCATGGACGGCCAGCTTAACAGGACGATGCTGCACCTTCTCGACCAATAGTCTGAAGCCACCCGGAATGTCACGGTCGCCGCGTACTAGCTCATACGTCTCGCCGAGAAGGGGGTTGAACGGCTTTCGGATGGCGCGCTCCTTGGCGCGGCCACTGCTAAATTGCGAAATGGCAAAAGCAGCGACGTAGAGCAGACGCTCAGTAGGGTTAGTTAGCTTGCTAGATTTGTCCAGGAGCTGGGCATATTCAAGCTGTTCCGAAAGCTTTTGTAACATAGAAATCGGTTCGTTTGCGGATACGGGCATGCTGATGGTGCTAAGATCCTTGCCGACGTTCTTCCTGACAAAGGCAATTAAGCTCGGAGGGAGTACAGTAGCGGGAGGGATCGTTTGCCGGCGCTTAATCTCTGACGTAATCGGTAGTGGTGTGAGCGACTTGGGCTTGATAGGGAAAAGTGTTGCGCCTTCTGGGCCTGTGGCATCTTCATCCTCCATGGAGGATACAGAAGATCCGTCATCCTCTTCCTCTTCTGATTCTTCGGCTGATTCATCATCGCTCTCATTGATTTTGAGGACCCGCGAACGCGCATCCTCAGCATCAAAAAACTCGTCGACAGTAGAAGTAGTGCTTTCCATACTGAGCCTGGAGGCAGTCCTATCCGGCATACCGACAGGAATGCGTCTTCTTTTGCTGGTGCTAATCAAGTTTGTGAACTCTGAAACGACCGAGTCAAGATCTGCAAGGATAGACTCGCAGTGGCCCTGAAGAGACACGTCCTCCTGAACAGCGCTCTTCGATCTCCTCTTAGAAGCCTTGGAGCCATTAGTATCCACGGCAGTGGCAGCACTGCCCGGCGAAGGGACAGCTAGAGCGGATGCAGTGGCCTGTTGAACGGCTGAGGGCGTGACGCCAGGAGCACTAGACTTGCGGCGCCAGAATGATTTCCTCTCAGCTCCGGGGAAATAGCTGTCACCGTCCTCAGAAATGGCGCCATGGTTAGGAGACAGAAGCGCAGGGCTTGTGCCTTGTTTGGGCAGAGCGGCGACCTCCTTGGTGAGACGGCGTAGCGCATCGCGAGTTCCGACAACGCGGCTGACAAGAGTCTCGACCTGGCGCCATTCGGCCTCCTCGTCCTCGCCAGGAGCAGCCTGTCGCCCCGGGGCGGCCCGCTGCTTGCCAACACCTGGCTTGGCAATCTTCTGTTCGGTCTCCTGGCCTCTAGCGGCGCGACTGGCCTTTTCCAGAGCGCGGGCCCAGTCGTGGAACTCCTTGTTTGTGGGAGCCCTGAGATGCCATACCTCAGCGCCCGAGTCGATGCTGATTTCGCGGCGCCTCTCGTCGGCAGCAATGGCAGCCAGACTCAGCGGGATTGCGCCGCGCAGCGCCGAAGAGTTGCGGTTGTAGTAGTACGACAGTGTGTATGTGGAATAGTCGAGTGAAAAGAAGCGACGCGCGTAGCCCTGGCCCTTCTTTCTTCTTCTCTTGGAGAGCGTGCCGACGTGATACGGCGGCGCATTACCAAAATCAGTCCTGTTGGAGGCCGATCTTGCCCTGCCGGTCTGCTCGGGGCTATGGACGCTATCGGTGGATGCGCCAGGCTCAGCGTCTTGGTAGAATGTGCTGCTTTTGCCCAGACTGGACTGACTGCCGCGAGACTTGGGGACCTGTAGGTTGGGTATCGTGCTCACGCTATGCGGAGGCGCACCAGTTGGGTACGTCATAATCACAAAGGTGGCCGTCTTCGAAGTTTGCTTCGAAAATGTATTGTCGAAGACGAGGCCATACATGCCTCCTTGTCCGTCTAGGACATCATATGCACCTATCGTCACCTTGTCGGCCTCGCATTTGCCAACCCATTTTACCGGTATGAAGCCCTTGCTGGTGAGGATCTCCTGGGCCGTGTCTTTCTTATTGCTTCGGTTCGCCTTGCCTTCGTCGAGTTCGGGTGGGTGCGGGCCATCCTCACCAAAGGAGGAGGTAAGGGTCGTGGCGCCAGAGCCAGGATGCTTGAAGATGCCAAAGTAGCTGCAGGAGTTAGCCTCGGTAAACAACGGGGAAGCAGTTGCAGAGCAAAAAGAGTAGAGGGCCTGCCTTGCAGACATACATGGACTTTTTATGAGGCTGAACACTCCATGAGAGCGTGTTTCCGGCGTCGGCGCGCACCCAGCGCACAATGTAGGACTGCGACAATTAGCTAATGGACTGCTATGGCGACCTGGGCGGCGACCTGGGCGGCGTACCTTGCTGTGAACTTCGAGCCTCTCAATGCCGGCCATGCTGGGCTAAGTCGCACAAGACGCTGGCGGTCAATGCCGTGCTGCAGCTTGGAATCGCTCGACGATGAGTACTACTGCTCCATGTAATGTTGAGGGTGCAGCAGTTGGCTTTCGCAAGTACAGCCGGAGGGGTTGGGGGAGCTCCGTTTGGCAAGGGGAGAGACAGCTTGGGTAGCTGTATGCGCTGGAGCGAATGTAACGGCCGTAGATAATTTGGTGGGAATGTCGAATCAGCGTTGGATACACTCCGGCGGAGGAGTCGGGTTGGAGGTCGCAAGTCAACAGATGTTGCGCTCAGGCGGCAAGTCTGCGTCTGCCTGGGGCAATCCGGCTCAGGCTACTCCGTATGGGTAATGACGACGAGCTGATATGAGAGAAAGACTCGGGCCCGTGCCTCTCAGTGGGACCTCGGAAGAGGAGGGGGATCAATCAATGGCTGAGGTGTGGCTGAGGCAGATTTTTTAGTGGCTCGCCAGCGGTCTCTGGGGCAGTCATGCGCTGTACTCCGTACAGAAGAAGCTGCTCTGGGCGGGCAGCCTCGGGCGACAGTGGCTGGTGTGGCTGGTGCGTCCACTGTATTTCCCCCATATAAGGCGGGCGCGGCGGGTTCGGCGGCCAAGACCCTCTGCTTGGCGTTGTGCCCCGCGCCGAATCGACCGGAGCCTCGGGCGGTCTTAAAGGCTATTCCCTCTCATGACGAGCTGACATTTGAAAGCTGGTTTCTCTGGTGGCTTTTTGGGTCTGGTCTGTCGTACTCCGTACAGTGTGCAGATCTGGAAAGCCTGGAGCAGATTTTGCCGTCAATGCCCTGGGTCGTTTGTCTCTGTGCTTTGGACACGGCCGAGAGGAACAGTGATTGCATGCACAGACGGCTGGCTGCCTCCCCATGGAGAAATAAAGTAATTGGCGCAGCTCTGCAACTAAGTCTAAACCGGCGCGAAGTTTGGTACTGCACTGTAAGCAGCGCCCGTTGCTAGACTGATGCACCGCTGTGCCATCGCGCCGAACCCTTGCTCGGTGGCGAGCCGGCTGAACAGGCTACGCCGTGTGGCTACTGGTAGTGTGTATAGCCGCGGTTGGTTGCGGACAGTGTCGGAGACTTGCATATGCTCACGAGGGCATGTGTCATTATGCATGAATCCTTTTGTTGGGAGATGCAAGCCACTTTCAGGACAGCTGAAGGCCTCAACGAGGCGCGCCAGAAAAGGTTCCAGCGACAACAGTTGAAGCAACGGCAATCAGCTCAATTTCAAGACTTTGGTGGTCACAAGGGTATGCGCAACTTTAACTTATTTCATCTCTGTAATGCTTGTGTCGCTGTCCCCGGTTCCGTTTTCTGATTCACCCTGCAGCGGCCGTCACGTGGGGTGCCCGCCGCTATACCTAAACTACCTAAGTGGAAGTATCTTCTTTATAAATAGTTTTATTAAATAGAAGGGAGATATAATAATTAAATTAAGTTTAAGGTCGCTCGAACTCTAGAATTGTTGTGTGGTATAATTTTATACCTGCCGCCCAATAAAATCGAAGTGTTACATAGTCAATTCCCAGCTCGCTGGATTCAGCGAGCTGGTGCCCATAAATAGCTGAGCTCCTCCTGCACTTGGCAGGAGGACAACAATTCAATTCTTACACGCTGCACACCATATTTGACGTGTGCACTGTGTATTCGATCCGCCTGCTTGCTGCACTGCCAGTATAAGCAGAGGCTCGTTGTTTCCAACGAGCTCCCAGCTAGAAGTGACGATTCCATCGTCATTGCTGGAGGACCTCATCAGGAGAGGTCTGACACGACGTAATGTTAGGAAACTCGAGTATTAGCCATGGTGGGGTAGGGATTGAATGATTAGAAAATTGCAGCATTCTTCATGAGTTGCTCGCAAGCAGAAGTCTGTAAGTTACGACTTTGGTGTCCGAAATATACATGCCGTATGGTGTGTCTATAGTGTTTCAGAATATGGGACGTTTCTTTCTGTAGGAGGCGGAGTCGAGCCTGACTCGGCGGTTAGAGCGTCTCACATTCTTTAACAGGTATATCGGGTTGTATAACAGCAGACGCTGTTTTAAGCAGAGTGCATTTCACCTCGTTGCAACGCAGCGTGCATCACCAGACAAATGCCTAGCCAAGGCTGAGACTTTTTTTTTTTAATATGAATAGATCTGTTCAAAAATATGGCCAAATTGAATCACGAAAGAAATTGTTGCCCTGTAGTATGTTGACTTTGACTTGGGGCTTATAGAGAGTTAGAGCTCAGTAGGAGCAGCTTACTCGGCAGCAACTGTTTCGTTCGCCTTGACAATAAATTAGCATATGCCTCCGCTGTAACTATTATACGCCTTACCTCAAGAGAAGAGGCTCCACAGTAGTCCTGACCGCCCGGGTTGTAGTAGCATCGTGCGCCACAGATTTGAACAAAGAGGATGTTGTTCTTGTCTCTGCAAACCCACAGTGAGTCATCCCGGTTCTTGGAAGTAACTGGGTAGCCGTTGTCTCTCAATCCTGCGTCGACCTTCGCACGATACTTAGCTACAAACAGCGTTAGTATAGTTTCTACTAAGCAACGACGACCTAATATACATACTATCATAGGCTCTAAGCGCGGAGCCGCAGTAGAGATAGCCCTGCTCACAATCCTTTGCAATAGCAGTAGAAGCTGCAGAAGCAACAAGAGCAATAACGGAGACCTTCATGGTGCTGAACTGAGGTGTGTGTGTTGGCAGTTGAGGATGTTAAACAAGTTGAGTAAGAAACACCTGTTCAAAATTTTACCTTCCGAGGACGCCTTATATAGACGGTTTTGCACCAATGCCTCATTATTCTTCCGGTGCCAGAAGGGAATACAAGCCATATCTAAGACTGTTTCAATTGTTGTTCATCAAGGGTAGGAGACGTACATTAGGTAGAAACGGACACCGTCAATACGACATACTTACGTGTCAATACGCATGTCTTGAGTGCTGTTGCAGTGGAATTTCATATACAGGTATCGCCACAATTAGCTACTGTATTTTAGAACCCGAAGGCTGTCTTCCGTGACTCTAACACCGTCCCCGCTCGGTTTGTTGATGTAGCCTCCATTGGCGATATCGCATGCTGCGATGCTCATTAGCTTTAGGAGGGCTCCAGACGGAGGTAGATCCTCGAAGCTGCAAGTAGTCGATCGACATTGCGCTCCATTAACCTGCTAGGATTCAGCAAACTAATTATCAGCCGATCTAGCCCTGTGGAGGGTTGGATCAACTCCTAGCCTATAGCAACTATCATTTATCATGACGCAGACACTAGTAGTCATTCGCCGTTCGCTTAATCGTCAGTCTTCTATCTTTGTGCGATTCATATGTATTCCTGCTTCACCTTCCCTGCTGTTCAGGCATCTATTTAACAGTGCTTGCGCTGAGGGTTGTGTGTCTGATGGTACATACGATGCAAGGGTTCTGACGTGAGCTAAGATAACCAGCTGAACTGAGACACGCTATGTCGACAAGGTTTTGCGAAACAAGATTGACGGTTAAGAGTTCCGCGAATCCACCTCGGACAGCGGCCCAAGGCACACTGCGTATTGGGCACACCCATCGAGCCTCGGAGCCTGCTGATCCGGGCCGTCGAACTAGGTTAAAGCACATACGCTTTGGAAATAGCGGGGTATAGAAGCTTTTACCCACTTTTGCCCACGCCTCATAGACGGGTAGATACTACTATCAACGGGCGGCAATCACTCCGTCGGTGTCTCATCCGTGCACGGGGCAGATTTCCTGCGAACGGGGATTGGTTATGAATGCTGTAGCACACATACCGGTTTACTTATGTAGCTGACTAAAAGGAAAGACAGCTTGACCACTTGAATCATCCGTCGGCGCTTTTCGACCGCCTGAGTGGATAGATTTACTTCTGCTGAAGCACCAACGGATTCTGTCTGGGTGGCGATATTACCTTCGTGTAACGGTGGCTTATTTCTAAGTCACAGAATAGTCTGCTTCTTAGGAAGTGAGTCAGGTTGATAGCTACAGGGTAGCACTTGAGCGAGTATCGTAGGCTTATAAGTCCGTTAAGAGTAGAACTCTCAATAATAGAACTATTGCTTAGATTAATTAATAGAGATCTAGACTACCTTATACTATAGGAATACCTCCTCCTTAAGTACCTATCTATCTCTCTATTATATCCCTTAGATTAGTTAGCTTATTTAATTATCCTATTAATCTTGTATAGTTGGATCATTATAATGATCTAATAAGCCATCACATGACCTCGCGTCCTAATCGGGTCGTATTAAGCCTTGCCTATGGGGGCCGGCCTTAGCCCCATGGTTATATAGTAGCGTTTATAATATAATACCCCTCCTCTATTAGTCTTATCCTTAAGACCACTAAAATAGGCCGGCTAAGTGGTTGAATATTTTTCCTCCTTTTATTATTATATGCTATTATATTGTCTAATTATATTTCTAGATCTCCTGTCCAATCTCGAAAGCCTTCCCACAAGATAGATGAACGAAACACCCTTCTTAAGTTAATGATTAAGAATCTGGTAGATATGCCTCCCTATTCCTTCTATAAAGACTAGGGCCTTTAAAACTATAAGGCCTCTAATATTAATTTATCTTATTATTACAAGTATATCCACCTTAATCGGTCTTATTATAATATAAATCCTCTTATCCTATAATAGCTCCACCATATTAATATTTAGTATTAAAAGGTTGAGTCCGAGTTAAAGACTATTGAGGAAGAGCTCGAGCGAGCGAGCACGAAGGTATATCGCTTACGAAGATAAAAGAAATTATAATTTAAGAAGATAATATATACTATTACGTATAATATTAATAATATTAAAGAATTAGAGTGTATGGAGCAGGAGGAAGTAGAATAGCTTTAAAAGACTATAGGGGTCCTTCCTACTCCTTCTGAAGATCTAGATCCTACGCTGGTCTATTCTTTAGATACTAAGTTCGGGGTTAAGTCGTTAGATAATACTTATATAATTGATTAGGATACTTTTCTTAAGAATAAAACTATTCAAATAGGTCCGAATAGTTCATAAGGGTTTTTATTAATTCTTAGATATTTTTAGAGTTTAGATATCCTTTCTATTTAATAAAATATTATTAATTCTTAATACTTCCCTTTGCCCTAAGTATTTTCTTAATTTTATATTCTTCTATAATATTAATAATAATATATATAATAATTATAACATTATCTAATATTTTTTCTAAAAATAATATATAGAATATAAGGTAGATTCTTATTCTATCTGGTAATAAAAGTTTATAGTTGGTATTTGATAATTTCCGTTTAATAGTGAATGGTCTAATTTTCTTCTAGTTGAGTTTATTGCTAGGTTATTTAGTTTTAATATTTTTATAGATAAGGTAGACTTTATATCCCTCCTCTAGGATTAATACTAATAATCTTTTCTTATCTATGTAATATTTTATTCGATTTTATAGGAATATCTATTTATCTTATAATTCTTACTATATTTCCATAATTATAGCTATATGTGCCATTACTACTAGTGTGTTCACCTTCGGTATCATATATGTTTTAATAATGGGGTCAAATCTATAATTTGCCCTAAATAGTAATATCTTAATACTTTCAATATCTATACTATTATATACCCATTATACTAATAGTAGCCATTCTACCTAATTATTCTACTAATAATTAATATAGCTTCGTAGGTATTATTCAAATATTTAGTTTAAGATTTCCGTTTATCCGTCAGATTATAAATAAAATACTATAGAAAGTTTCTATTTAATCTTTATAGTATCTATAAGGTATTTCTAAAAGTTCAATATAAATAACTTATCACAATCCGATATAAGTTTCATTAATAGGCCGTATTATATAATAACTATTTTAAAGAATATATATATTAAATCCTTAGTATCACTTACTTTTTTATAAAGAATATAATAGATATATTTTATAAGTTTATCAACTATAACTAGGATATTATTATAGACTACTCTTATTATAGGTTCTTTAGATTTCGGTAGTTTAATAATAAAATCTATTATAACGGTTTACTATACTCTATTAGGTGGTGGTATTAGTTATAATTCGCCGTAAGGCGTGTATCTTAATGCCTTAGCCTTGTTATAGATGTCGTATTCCTTGATAACTTCTTATATTAATTGCCTGCTTCGTGGGAAATTGTATAATTGTCTTAATCTATTAATTATTTTCCCTATTCCTTAATATCTATATAGTAGATATTTATAGATTTCCTTAATTAGGTCCTTCTAGAGTATATTAGGGATATATTACCGGTTATTATATAAGAAGGTGTTCTCCTTCCTTATTATATGAGGGTTTGACTTTTAATTATTTGAATATCAATCTTATTCTATTCTTGATATGATTCTTCGTATTTATATATTATCTGGCTTGGCTTGCCAAGTTATATTAATTTCTCGGGTGCCTAAGATAAGGTTCCCATCCTTATTCGCATATAATAAGGGAGTGTTATCTATTTATTCTTCTAAGTATAAATCCTCTCTTCGGCTGAGCGTGTCTATTCGTCTATTTTTAGATCTTTTATGGTATATAATTTTAAAATTATAATCTATGAGTATTTCGTATTATTTAATTTATTATTTATTTAGGTCTTTTATAATTATAAACGAGGTAAGATTCTTATGATTTATATAGACTTTAATATAATACTTCGCACTAATAAGATAATATCTCTATTCTTTAAAGTATTTAATAATAGCTATAAGCTCTTTATTATATATCCTATAATTAAGCTTAGGTCTTTTAAGTTTCTTTAAGAAGAATATAATAGGGTATAGTCTTCTTTACTTATCTTATTATTTAAGCTATCCTCCTAATATAAAGTCTAAAAAGTCTATTTTATATTTAAAGGGTTTATTTAGATTAGATATAATTATAATTAACTCGCTTATAACCAAATCTTTAATTTTCTAGAATATTATAGTCTCTTTATTATTTTATTAGAAACTAATATCTTTCTTTATAAGTTCTGTGAGGGGTTATAAGATATCTCCGAATCCCTTTAGGAATCTTTAATAGAAGTTTATAAAGGCTATAAATCCTCTAACCTTTTTAAGATTAGTTAATATAGGCCATTCTTTAATAATTCTAATCTTATCTTAATTTATCTATACTTCTCCTAATATTAGTATAAAGCCTAAAAATTCTACTTCCTTCTAGTAAAACTTATATTTCTTAGCTTTTATTAGTAGTTTATTATCTTAGAATATCTAAAGTATTTTATATATATATTACTTGTATTCCTTTAGTGTGTTTGAGTAGATAAGGATATTATTAAGATAGATAATTATAAATTATCTGAGTTATTTTTATAAGATATTATTGATTATAATTTGAAAAGTGGTTGGTATATTAGTTAACCTAAAAGGTATTATTAAATATTTATAATATTCTCTAGTGATTTAGAATATTATTTTCTATTCTTCTCTCGGTATGATTTATATAAGGTTATAAATGCCTTTGAGGTCTAGTGTTATGAATCACTAAGCTTTGTTAACTTTATTATATATTTCGGTGATAAGGGGTAATAGGTATTAATTCTTAATTATAATCTTATTTAATTATTAATAATTAATATATAATTATAATTTCTTATTTTTCTTTGGTACCTATAGGATTGGGTATCCTATTAGGGATTCTAATGGTCAAATGTATCCTTTTTATAAATTCTCCTCTAGATATTCCTTAAGGGCTGTGTCCTATATAGGGTTCTAAGGGTATATCTTATAGAACTTTGGTTCCTTACCGGGCTAGAGTTTAATCTTATGGTCCTAGTATGAATGCTCTAATAGTCCTATTTCTAGTTTATTATTAAATAGTTTATTATATTTTGAGTATTCCTTAGGAATCTCTATTATTTTAGCTTTAGGCTCTCGGATAATTATATATATATTCTGAAACTAATTATAACTTAAGTGAGGTACTTTCTTTAGGCCACTCTTAATATTATAATTATATCCTAGTATATCCCACTAAAGTTAGCCTATTCTCTAATTAATTCTAGGATTATTCACTTATAATCAAAGTATCCCTAATATAATATTATATTTTAAGATCTTTATAATATCTAAAGATATATAGTATTTTATGCCTTATATATAGACTAAGAGTTATATAATTTCTAGGTCTACTACCCCCTAGTTATACTCTATATTATTTCCTTCTATAGTCGTGAGTCGGTAGGGCTTATTCTTATTTATCTATAATAATTATAATCTATTAATAAGATTTAATGAGATAAAATTTCCTTATGCTCTACTATCTATTATTACCTAGATCTTCCTTCTTTTAATAGTGAGGGTAATCATGAGGTATATATTATTACCAATATCTATAGTATATAGAGACCTATTATATCTCTATCGAAGAATTAGTCTTACTTATAATAATAGCTATTATTTCCCGACTTCTTCTTTTCTTTATATTCTTTCTTTCTTTATTATTGATAGTAGTCTTCTAATATATTAGAGCTAATCTAGCGACGGTTGGATTATCTATTATCTATATTGATCAAACTTGGATTAGGCGAGTTTCTCATATCTATATAGTTTCCTCTAGCCTTATAATGTGAGGTTATGGTATAGATAGTATAGGTATTATTATCTTTAATATAATATATTCCTTTATTCTTTCTAAGAATAAGGTAATATTTAGTTCTTCTGACCACGATCCGGTGGTATAGGTTAGTTTCTAGGAATAGACTATAACTAATATTAGGGTCGAAGTGTGGAAACTATTAATATTTAAGCTTCTTCTAGAGGTATTACCTATAGTTATCTACTATGTACAAGGCTTAGAAGATTATTATATACTCCCTATTTTATATCTTTAATATTAGATAAATTTGGTAGGTAAAGTATAATATTATATTAGGGTATTATTCTATTTTATATAATTAATTGATTAGGACTATTAGGTCGATTATATCGATTCTATAGATTTTAATTAGAATTGGCTTAAGATCTCCTCTTCTTATTATAAGGGTATTAGTGAGAGGTATATTAAATATATAGTCTATCTCTATATATATAATTTAGAGTTCTTTATTTGTGGGTGTTTTAGGGATGATATTATTTATTCTAAGTAGGTCTATAATAGTATTATATCCCAGTGGTTAGGTATTAAATTCTTAATCTTTATCCTCTAAACTAGTATTGTCGATTAATATAATATTATATTAATAACTAGCTTTATTAGGAGACTAGTATTCTTTACTATTGGCTATATTAATATTCTAGATAAAGAGTTCTTCCCTATTAGTTATATTTAGCTTCTATCCTTTAATAATTAGCTTTTATTATTTCTTTAGGGCCTAATATTTATTAATAAAGTATTTGGTCTTCCTATAATTATAGTATTTATCCTTTTCTTTATGTGTAGTATTAAGTTCTATAGGTCCGGCATAATATCCGGTTGTTATAGAAGTTTATTAGAACCTATTAATATTAGGCTAATATTTATAAGGTAGATTCTTATTATCTTATCCTCTTTATTTAAATCGCCTAATATAAAGTTAATTATTAATCTTAATAATCTTATTAGTAAATTTATTAAAAGAATTAGGTTAATTATTTTTTATAACTTTATCTTTTATATCCTTTTATAATATATTATAGAGGTATTCTATTATATTTTTATTATCTTAATTAAGGTAAGATAAGATATATTAGAACTTATATATAAGATATTAAATAGATCTAGTCTATCTTAATGCCTTAAGTTTATATATTATGGTTTAGACTTTATTAGGGTCTCTAAAGATAGTCTAGAATAACTCTTTGAAGTGATTATAATTAATAAAGATTTGAGTGGTTTTATCCTTAGGGGGGTTATTATTAAGATAATCCCTAAGGGTTGGCTCTCACCACTCTATCGCCTTATTTATAAGGAGATTATTAATATAAAGGATTTTTATTCTAATATTTTAGATAATAATATTAATTCGAAGGTAGGCTTTAGCCTAAGTAAAAAATGTATAAATATCCCCCTTAGTTCTATCAAATAGGTTAGGTTTAGGAAACTTAGGAAGTATAAGGGTTCCTTAATTTTTAGTCTATATGGTTTAGATCTAGGTAATAAGGGCTTTAATCTATTATCTTATATATATTATTATCTAAGCAGGGTTAATAATATTTCCACTTATGGTAGATATTATAAAGATAAATATTACTTAATATTTTAAGATAACTCACTAAACAAAATTAATTAAAATATAATAATAGTTTATTTCTAAGTTATAGAATAGTCTACTTCTTAAAAAGTAAGTTAGATTAATAATTATAAAATAATATTTAAATAAGTATTATAGGCTTATAAGTCTATTAAGAATAGAACTCTTAATAGTAGAACTATTACTTAGATTGATTAATAGAGATCTAGACTATCTTATACTATAAGAATACCTCCTCCTTAAATACCCGTCTATCTCTCTATTATATTTTTTAGATTAGTTAGCTCATCTAACTATCCTATTAATCTTATATAGCTAGATTATTATAATAATCTAATAAGCCATCACATAACCTCGCGTCCTAATCGGGTCGCATTGAGCCTTGCCCATGGGGGCCAACCTCAGCCCCGCGGTCACGCAGTAGCGTTTGTAACACTTCGGCTACACTGATTCTTGTTTGGATAAGATCGACTGAGTTACTGATTTACTTAAAGTGGATTCTATATTATTTGAGTAACTCGTCCCAGAATTAGATAAAGCTACTCACAAAATACTCTATATAATAATATTAAAATTAGATATATAAAGCTTTAATATTGTCAGACCTCTCCTGATGAGGTCCTCCAGTAATGACGATAGAATCGTCACTTCTAGCTGGGAGCTCGTTGGAAACAACGAGCCTCTGCTTATACTGGCAGTGCAGCAAGCAGGCGGATCGAATACACCGTGCACACGTCAAATATAATATGCAAAGTGTAAGAATTAAATTGATGTCCTCCTGCCAAGTACAAGAGGAGCTCGGCTATTTATGGGCGCCGGCTCGCTATATTTAGCGAGCCAGGAATTGGCTATGTAACAATAATTCTTATTTAAATATTATTTTATAATTATTAATTTAATTTATTTTTTAAGAAATAGATTATTTTTGACTTAGAAATAAGCCACTACTATATTCACATCTAGATCTATGTGAATAAAAGTTGGACCATGGCGGTTTTGGCCCAATGGGAGCACAGCATGCTCCCACCATTCCAATAGATGGGTTTCGCCACATAATGACGAACAGAGGGCAGTCAAGTTCTTTCGTCCATAAACCAGTTTATTAGAGTAAAAAGCTGTAACGCAATATTTCCTGATGAAAAATATATCTCAACACCGCTTCACGGGTTGCAAATCTCTTTGTCGTGAATAATATCAATGCATCATGCAAGTACACCGCAACATGCGCTCGCTCATGCGAAGACAATTCTGCATCATGCCATATTATTAGAAGCCTTCGATTCTCGTTCCAATATCCTTCTTCTCTGCTATCTGGACAAGTTGTGAGCCGACCACCAGGTCCATCAGGCCCAGGCCCACGCTCTTGTAGATCACAGTGCCGTCGCGCAGCCAGCGCGACATGTGGTCCTCCGTTTTCTTCTTCTCGCTCTGGTCAGATGAAGAATTGGAGCTGGAGCCCTTGCGGAACGGAAGGTGGAAAGTGGACTTGTGTGATGTCGGCGACGAGGGCGTGGGACTGCCAGCTCGTCCAGAGTCTTTGCTGTAGACGCTGGACATGGCGGAGCCGGTGTCGCCGGTATCGATTCGTTCGAAATCGCTAGCGGACTCGAGACTCTCAGCTTCGGATTCTTCGATTCGTAATCTGTTGAGCATGACAAGCTCGCCGAGCCTGGATCGATTGTTAGTAGAAGTTGCCGGGCGCCGAGTAGAAACAACGAGCTTACTCGACAAGGTGCGTGGCAGGAATCTTGGCAGAGATGATCTCGCCAGCTTCCTTTAACACGCCTTCCAACGTGTCGACGACAATGACCCCTCCCTCTTCAGCATGCCTGTGAAAGTGCCTGTGTGGCTTCTCGTGCTTTTCTTTGTGGCGCGTGATCTTGTGCAGCAGCTCCTCCGGCAGCTCGCGCATCTCGGGCGTGAAGCTACCCACGGCCACAATCAGCCGGCCCTTCTTGCGGCCCTCGTGGCTGGTGAGGATGTGCGCATCGAAGAGATCCTTGCGCGACGGCGTGCAGCAGTAGATGACGTCCGAGTCGCGCATGTGCTCCTTTTGCAGGCGGTCAAACTCGTGGAACGACGGCGTGAGGATGGAGAACTTGGTGTTCACCCAGCCCTCGCGCTCCTTGACGGCCTGGGACACCAGCGAGAACTTCTTAAGCATCTGGCCGGCGCTCTCGGAGAAGCGGTGGTTGATGATGTATACGTGCTTGATCGTGCTGCCGCGCATCATCAGGGCCAGGCGCACGTGCCAGTAGGCCTGCATGCCGGAGCCGAAGACCGTGATGTCGCGGACGTGGTTGCGGCGCGAGAGGAGGCACGTGGAGCCGAGGGCGGTGCGGAAGGCAGTCAGGCTGGAAGCGTGGACGACGCCGGTGAGCTTGCCGCCGGGGGAGAAGAGGTTGACCACGCCGGTCGGGGAGATTGGCTTGACGGAGGGGTCTTCGTTGGCTGCGGAGGTGGTGAGAGAAACCACTGGTCTTGTTAGCAAACCCCCCGTAATTGTGCCACCAGTGTGGATTTTCCCGGATTACGTACCTTTGCAGCCCATGCCTTCCGGCCCGCATGACGGCATGTAAAGAGTCGTGGCCTTGGTCTCGGGGTGCATGGTCGTGATGCGATGCGGCTGCTGGTACGCATCGGCGCCGTCCATCTGGCCGCCCGTGGAGAAGTCGTGCAGCGCATAGGCGAGGGTGCAGCGAAGATCATCGAGTTCGTCCAAGGTGAGACTCTCGAGGATGGCGTTGACCTGGTCGTCGGAGAGCACGGTGAGCGCCATCGCGGCGGGGCTCGCAGAGTTGGCTGCTGCTTGATGCTATCGCGGGGTTGGAGGGGTAGAGTTGTCTCGTGCGCAAGTTTGCAGAGGACGAGACGATTGTACGTGAAGGGGCGGGTGAAAAGGGTGTCTTGGTCGCGTCAGGTCTGATGATGACACACTTGCGTATGCGACTAGCAAAAGAGAAGGACGCATACCCATTTCGTAAGAACGGGGTTGGATTGTTGGTGGCGCCTAGGTGGCACATCTTGGGTGGTTCGTCCCGTTGCCCCCACCAGACCGGCGACCACCGGCACAAAGGCCCGAAGACGGAGGGCAGCAGGCGACGCTACGCCGAAGAGACATCCGGGTTGCCAGAGGGCGCGGCTTACATTGTTGATAACAGAAAGGTGCTGAGACTGCGCTGAATGACGCAGTAGAGACAAAAGATGAAAGACAGCCTAGCTCCGCGCGCAGCGTGGATGATGGACATTTCGTCGAGTGAACAGTAAAGTTGATAGAATCGAGTAAGCCGCCCGCTTGTGCTATCAAAATTGAGCCTTGGAAAGCAATTGCTAATGCATAGAATGATATCTCTGCGCTCCTGTCTCTGCAGAGATGTGCAACACCTCCACATGAAATGGCATGTGACCTTGCACTTGCTACAAGTCAAGCCTGTGCAGCCGACGATAAGCGACGGATGACGAAGACAGCACAAAGTCAAGCACGAGGCACGAGATATAAAATAAATAAATTTCTGAATTTGAATACGCGAAACTAATATGCTCACTGCAAGTGCCAGGTACGACATAGGTATGGCCGCGGCGAACCCGCCATCACAGACGGGCGTATTACGTCCGTACAACTTGCGGAATGGTAAATCTCCACTCCAATATATATCGACGAAAGCCCAATACAGCCACAGTGTCACTCGCATAATAAACCTACTTAGATAAGATATAGGGCATCATACGACTTCTTTATTCTTATATTTGTCGATCTTTGCTGTGACTTACAATTTTGGATTCCACTGCCAGATGCAGCGACCTCTACATGGTATTACAGAATCCATTCTCCGACTTCGCGGCGAGAGTACGCCCGAATGGCCGTGATGGCAGCAACCGCTTCAGCGTCGTTGCCCTCGTTGTGCTCTTTCGAGTCCTTCAAGCTCTCGCATGCTTCGTAGCGCTCCGCGGTTCAGCATGCCGAGGGTGACTTAAAGGTGCATGTTGGAATAGGGGAGGACCCTGCATTCTGCGAGAGTTGGGTAGGCCGGGCTGACGCTCGGGCATTGGTTCTCCCGGCTGCCTATGTCAGTCACTCTCAAGGTGAAACCGAAGAACCGGTAATAAGTGCGCGCCTAGCTTCACCAACGTCGGTGTCTGCCGCCTGCCGCCCCGGTGTCTTGAAGTGAGCATCGTCGAACTACCTCATTTCGATACTCGCCGCCTCTCACGATGCCAGTTTCTCTTTGGCTTTACCCTCCTCTTCGTCTTCTTCTGCCGTAGTTTCTCCCTCACGGCACTGTCCCAATATCTCCAGCACTGCCCACCCCCAACTAACCTCGTTTGCACTGATCTGCTCTATGTCGTGATATCCTGCGTCTCTTCTCCATTCGCAGTTATTTATCTCCTTTACATTGGCTGTGATTCATCCAAAACCCTCTCGGTGAACCTGGTTCAGCTAGCTGCAGGCATCCACGCCAGTGGCGGTGCCCCTCGACGACCAATTTGGGAAGGCACGACCCCCTCGTCCACAGCCCCCACGCAACTGCCCTCCCACTTCCACTCCCACGTAAGAGGCGGCGGAACGGACGCCATTGGCGGTTTTCGTATCGTGGGTTACGGGAATAAGGAACGGCATGCGCACATGGTTGTAGGGCTGCGTATTGTTCCGAGGGTGTGTAAGGAAGGCATGGCCCGCTAACACGGACGTCACTTACATGGCGATGCGCCCATCTCACCACGCCACGCGCTCACTTCACGCCCGCAAAATCAGCTTGTATGTGCAGCAAAAGTCACTCATACTGGGAAGAGTAGTGAATTTTTATGTTGGTATATTAGGCATTGATGCCGTTGTATATACGACTCTCAATGTACGAGTTTCTATAAGCCTGCGCCGCAGGCAGCCATCTTTCCTGATCCCGTTCTCATAAACCATCTCTAAAGCCTCTATGCCTCTTTTTTCTCCTGTCCTGTACTGTCTTTCATCCGCGAAAGCAAGGGGACTTCAATGAACAAAAATATGAAACGGAAAAGCCTTTAGTGGTCTTTTCTCCCAAACTCCAACATTCAGCAAATGAAGACCAAATGGAATGACAAAATAGAATAACAAAAAAATGGAAAGAGCAGAAATGCAAGTGGGAGCATGGCAGATGATGCGGGGCCATGCTGTGTGTGGTTTGCCCGCATTACAAGGTGTACGTCGAAGAAAGTGTGAATAGCTTCACTTTCCACTTGAAGCTGGAGGAAAAAATCTAGGAAATCCCAGTAAAGGGAAGGATTTACCAAAGTGAATATCCGCCGTCAATAACGCAGTCGGCGCCTAAATGGACGGTGGTTAGTCTCTTGCAACGTAGAAACGAATTTGAACGAGCTTGGGCGAGTTGGGGAGGTTTGGGGGGAGTGATGATGTTTGGAAGGGAAGCTGAAAATGAGTGGGGTATGTGAGAGCAAACGTACCAGTCATGAAGCTGGAAGAGTCAGAGGCGAGGAAGACGCAGAGACCGTTGAGCTCGTCGACGTTGCCGAGACGGTTCTGGGGAGTCAGGCCGCGCCAGATCTTCTTCTGGGCGTCAAGGGCGGGGACACGGTTGAGGGCAGTGTCCATGTAACCGGGAGAAATGGTGTTGACACGGATGTTGTGCTTGGCCCACTCGGCGGCGAGGGACTTGCTGAAGTGGATAACACCGGCCTTGGAGGCGTTGTAGCAGGACTGCTCCTGGGGGTAGTTGACGATGGAGCCGGACATGGAGGCGACGAGGACCAGGGAACCGGGCTTGCCAGCGGCCATCATGGCACGGCCGACGGCCTGAGACATGAGGAAGGTACCAGTGAGGTTGATGTCGATGAGACGGCGGAACATGGCGGGGTCGTAGGTCTCGGCCTTGATGTTGGAGTCGGCGATGCCGGCCGAGTTGACGAGGACGTCGGGGGCGCCGTAGAGCTCGACGACGGAGTCGACGGCGGCGTTGATGGCGGCGCCGTCACGGACGTCTACCTTGAAGAAGGAGACGGGGATGCCCGACTTCTCGTGCAGCTCGGCGGCGGCGGCGTCGCCCAGCTCCTGGTTGGCGTCGAAGATGACGACGTTCTTGGCGCCGGCCTCGGCGCAGGCGCGGGCCATGTGGTTGCCCAGGCCGCGGGCGCCCCCCGTGACGATGATGGTCTTGCCGAAGACGGTCATGTTCCTGACGGTGCGGGGCATGGCCTCGTAGACCTTCCTGGAGAGGGGCTCGACGGCGTCGTGCTCGGCGGGCGGCGCGGGGCTGTCGTGGGGGATCTGGGAGGCGGCCTCGGGGACCTGGACGGTGCGCTTGTCGCCGGAGCCGGGGCCGTCGTAGATGGTGGCGGGGATCTCCTTCTCGCGGACGACCGAGTTGCGCTTGTTGGAGTCGGAGACGCGGGCAAAGGCGGTGGAGGAGAAGGCGGCGCGGGAGGCGGCAGGCGGGAGGCGAGAGACGGGCGCGGCGGCGGCGCGGGTGAGCCGCAGGGCGTTGCGAGCAGCGAAAGACATTGTTGAAGGGGGAGGAAGGATGTAAGTTGTATATATATGTGTGTGTGCGTGTGTGTGTGTGTGTGTGTGTAGAAGTCGTAAAAGGTGGGTGGAGAGAGAGCGTGACGGGTGGGAGAGAGAGAACGTAAGAGTACGTGTGGAATTGAGACAATAAAAATCGGACAGAAGATGGATGGTCAAAGAACAGAAAACCGAGAAAGCGGGAGCGAGCTCGAGGAAGGGCAAATATATATCCTGTCGAGGCTCTGCTGCTGCTGATGTGTGTGGTGTGGACATATTTGCTGGGGCCGGGAACAGAGGGGGGTGTGGCGGGGGGAATGAAGGAAAGTGTGGAGTGGGAGGTGAAAGGGGGGGGGGCGTGTGCATGCAGTGCCTGGTCGGAGGCTCAGAGGCTCAGAGGTAGCTCACTGGAGTTTACAGCAGTGCATGTCACGCCAAGAGGCCCTGAAGGCCCTGAAAAGAATACCGGGCCGCTGTGGACGCGGAAATCTGGGCCCTGGCGCTCGATTAGTGGGGGGAGCATGCCTGGCGAGATAGAGTGCGAGTGTGTTGAGTGTGCTGCTTTCTCCCACCACTGCCAGCACGGGAGGGGGCAAGACATGTTTAGTGGCGCGGCCAGTCCGGGCGGCGAAGCCTTTTTGTTCGCCTGCTGTTGCTTGCTGGGCGGTTTCTATTTTCTTTCCTTTGGTGGTGGTGGTGGTGTGTTGCAAAAAGTCTTTTCATAGATGGGCAACCACTACGAGGGAGGCCAAGGGACCAAAGGTTTGATGTCTTCTTCCACTCTGCTTCCTCTGCTCGGGAACAAGAAGACGGGCTCCGAAGCAAACTTGGGGCGTGGCAACGTGGCCGCACCGGCGCAGCCGCGGGATCTACCTTCTCTTTTTAATAAAACTGGGAAAAAAGGGTCTAGATGGGATAAGAACAGCATGGAACCAGAAGCACAGTTGCCAGCCAGGCTTTTGCGAGCAACAGACGTCAACCATGAATATCAAAACCCGCAATGATGAAAGTGGATTGGGCATTGTTTATCCCGGGGACAGAACAGAACCGTTCGGTGAAACAATTTTCTCCCAACGCTCTGCCGGAAGAGAGAGTATCATCCGCTGTTCCCGGTGAAATGAGGACGGGCAGCCATTGTTGGCAAGCCGGCGTCTGGAATGCAGCAGCAGCGGGCAGTGTATGCATGGTTAGGTAGGCCGAATGCAGCCGGGCAGCGGCGGCGCTGTCGGAGATGTGTGCCTCGTACGAGAGAACCAGACAGGGGAGACAAAAACACGATATGAGCAGAAAAAAAAAACAATAGAAAAATACAACAATAAGTTGCAGGCGAGCACAGCCTCTTTTGAATGATAATTTAGGAACAGAGCAGCCGGGACAAGCTCGTACAGGGATGCGGGCCTCGCTCCCCTTAGTAGTGTAGCTGGGTTGGGCTGGACAAGCAAGTGGCGGCAGATCTGGTCTGGCCCTCTTCTTGTTCTCCCCACCGCTGCAGCCACACCAATGCTGAGCTTCAGACTGCCGCGCGCAGCTGAGACACTGCTCACATTGTTTCAATAACATCTTGAAGCATTGCCGGGAAGGGGAAAAAGGGAAAGAAGGAAAGAAAGAAAGAAAGAAGAAGAGACATTTTTTCCATCTGATTGAGAAATGAATTACAGCTACTCTACGGAGTATACAGCACCCAAATCTCTCTGCGAATTCGGCTAGCCAGTAATTAGTGCAGCCACAGTTCTTCTGTGGCGTGTGTGTGCTCTCAAGCCACAACACACACACACAGTAAACAGCCAAACAAACCTCTGTAACCGGCCATCCTCCCGTCCATCTGGCCCGAGATTTGGTATCAAGCCGCATGCGCCAGGAGCTGGCTGCAGCTGAATCTACAGGTAATGGTAATGGGACTCGACTCGTCCACAATAATTAACAATGACACCAACTTTCGTGCACCAACTTCCCGGAGCTCTGCACTCGCTCTTTTCCGCCACATCTAGCGGCGCGGGGGCTCGTTCTGGGGGAGATGCTTGTTATTACTGACAGTATTATTCAGACAGGAATCGAATAGTAATCCCTTCCATATCGACATGGCAGTCACCTGGCCATCTGCTGAATCAGTGCTGATGCTGGAGACGCACCACAACTCGACACACCACACCACACACCACACACCACACATCACAGGGGCCAAAAACAGTTATTACGCAGGTGTGCTAGCAAGGGGATCACGGCTCGAAAATGGTTAATTTCAAGGATACAGGACAAAACAAAAAGGCCATGTGCACATTTACCAGGGTCGTAGGGACCACCAGGCTCGCTCCCCCCAAAACTTGACACCTTAAGTTGGGCGCTGCAGCGTCAGCTCGGTAGCAAAAAGGGGGCTTGCGGGTGACGGCAGACAGCCAGACAGGCAGATAGTGGCGAGAAGGGAAATAAAATTGACAGACAAAGAGGCTGCTCGAATTGTCGGTCTGGAACCAACCTTTGCTCCTGCATGTCCCCTCCCCTCCTTTGCAATCACTGCCCTGCCTTGTGTGTGTGTGTGTGTGGTGTGTGTGGCAGACTTGCAACTCAGCAGTCAGTCACTTTTTTTTTTTTTTTGCCGCCGATATCGCTGACGCGTTCTGGCTTTTGCTTCGAAACTGTGGCTGGTGCCAGAAGGTGCGCCTCAGAACCCGTCTAGACCCTTTTTTGCACGGCTTGTAGCGTCGTCTTCTCTTGTCTCCTTCGACTCTCTGTACTCCGTATGGAACTACTTGTCCAGTGAATCCACAGCCTAAATTTCCCCAACCAAAACTTGGCCTATGCAATTTACCAACCGCAAACCCCGGATCCCATCCCACCGTAATAAACCACTAAGCCACTCCCCCAAACTTTACTGCCCAAATAGGCACCGTTTTGGGGCTTCCGGCTGTTACGCTGCGCGGCGGTGCGGGAGAGATGTGGCGCTGCCCGCTCTGGTCTAGCGCGTTCCCGCCGCACCGGATTACGGATACCTGCGCACACACACTGCGCCTGCACGCCCCCTCCACCCCCCTAAACCTGCCCGCAGAGCTCCAGGCCGTCATCCCCTAAAGAAGATGCCCTGGAAAACGGTCCCGCGAAAACGGTGAGACAGGCACACACACCTTGTTTTCCCCTCCTCCACCCAACTTTTTGGCCCCATCGTGACGTGCCGCCGCCGTGCACATCGTGGGGTCAGTAACAAAAGCGCCGTTTTTACGCTTCGCCCTGCCGAGATCTGGGATCTGCCTTTAAATTTTTTTTCCATGCTACTCTGTTCTGCATCGCCACCGCTAGCTGCCACCAAGGGCCAGACCGAGACGAGACGGCGCTGCACTGCCAAAAACGCCCGTTTGCAGGGTATTCGAGTCCAGATATCGGCAGTCAATTCGCGCAGTGACTCTTTCTTCTACGAGGCAGCGCGCCCGACCGTCGTCAAGGGGCTGGATGAAGAACGATACAGGCACGCCTACCCCAATAACAGCTCTTTCGTATTACACACCGCAGCCCGACAGCTTGCGGCTTGCCTCCGCCAAACACCGTTACGGCAGTGTGCCCAAACATAAGCAGCAACATCCTCGCTGGCTCCGAATTGGGGGACTATATTCAAGGCCGCGACATCACTGTAGCACAAAACACTGCACATGACCCCAATGCCCGTGTGACGCCCTCGGGCAGGTTGCCTGCACATCCAGCTTCCGCCTACGAGCCTATGCTGACAGCACATGTATACTAGGGGAAACTCAGCTATGCCGCTCTTGCTGCACAATCACAGCTATCGAAAATTCTCAGCACCGTGGAAATACTGGCCATCGATGGCCAAGAAGCGGGCAGTGGGATGGGGGCGAGCGAGCAAGCGTGCGTACCGACCGACCCGTCGCGGCACCTCGCTTGGCGTGGATGCTCCAGAGTCCCGAGACCAGGACGTGAGTCGTGCACCGCAATCTGGCAGACAGACGAGCTTGGAAATCCTGCAACGCGGCAACTCGACCTGCCAGCTCCCTCTCCTATGTCGGCATGACAATTCAGCGCCCGGCCACGAATACAGTTTGGCCCTCCCCTCCCCTCTCCTCCGAACGTCTGCACGCCCCGAGCCCTTGAAACCCGACCCTGACCCAAGGCAGGGCGGCACCAAGCCAAACACGCAGCTAAACAAATGCCAGCTCCGTCCCAAAACGCTGCTGCAGCCACGAAGCCACGTACCCGGATGCACGGCTGCACTATCCGTGCGTCGCTGGCGAACTGCCTGGAGGAAAGGCCAGTCAAGCCAGTCAAGCTATGGGCGTGCATCTATGGGTTAGCTCCCCCACAACCCCGCCCTGCGCTTCCAGAAAATTTCTCTTTTTGCTCCGGAAAGATAAGAATGCGGTGCTTGTCTGCCACAGAGCGAGGCTGCACCCCCCTCCTTCTCTCGCCTCTCCACCTCCTTTTAGGTCCCGTCCGCTAAAGTCTGAGAAGGACTGCATCAGACGCCAGAGAGGGTGCGTGGCCGGCGGTCGCGCACCTGGAAAAAGTTTTCCTCGCCTCTCTTCTTTGTCCCCGACGTGGGTGAAGTGGTTCTCACTCTGGGGCTCGCTAGCCATGGCTTGTAGGCAGCCATATTTCTCGTCCTGTGTATGGACGGCTACGGACAGCCTCTGGAGACTTTCCACTCTGGCGCCGGAAAACTGAACAATAACACCATCTTGTCGCACTCTGCTCTCCTGATGTGCCGGATTCGGAGAGGATGCAAAGCACGTAATGCGCACCGCCAAGTTTCTCGGCTTGCTCGGTCTGTTGCCGGCTCTGGAGGCTGATGCTAAGATTACCCAGCCAGCAACCCGCAGAATGGCCCAGCTGGCAGTAAGCCGTGACTCGAGACCAGCTCTCAACTCGAAACGCACACTTCTTCTCCGTACAAAGTACAAAGACCCCGGGATTTCATCTACACTGACCACTCAGGCAATCCAAACCCTTGCTAGTGACTTGCTCACTGACAGCCCGCGTGACCTCTGAATCCATGCTCCAACGCCAAACAGAACCAGGTTTATGGCTGATGAGCTTATTTCGTGCGTCTGCTCCCTGATGCCACCAAGCTTCGTTCCGTTACCGAATCCGCAGAGGCCAGCTCTGCCAGCATCCTCCAGAAACCACAACCAGCTAGCCTCGACGCCCGTCATCATGTTTCCCCTCAACAAAGCCCGCCGCCGCGAGACAGGGCCCGGCAAGCTGGGCTTGGCTCGCTAGCGGAAGCTGTCGTAAATGTCCGCCCATTTCCATTCATAGATTTCGCCTGTGGCGTGGAGCTAGTTCTGGCACTACTTGCTTAGTCGAAGACACAGAGAAAAGCAGAGAGCACACCACCCCAGTCTGTGTGTAATTATAATTATACCTGTGCTGAGGTTGCGAGAGCGAGCTAAGAGAGAGAGGGAGAGAGCTGCGTGGTGCTCCAGCGCCCAATCGCGGTGACAACGTGGGCTTTCTGCTGGGCCTAGAATGTGCCTCCTTTTTTCCTTCTCCTGAGGCGGGATGTTTGAGTTCCCCTGACATTTGAACGAGCTTTCTTTTACGCTTAACTGTCTTGCCAGGTGATTTGCGCAGCGAGCACACCTACACTGACTTAATTTAATGAATTGGTTTTTTGTCGGCCCGGGGGCCATCTTGTCTAGCTGCGCCTTGCTTCACAGACAGAGCGCCAAACTGCAAGCTCCCGTCCCGTCTCCTCGTGCCTAACCCCCCTCCCATCCTTCCCCCTCTGCCCTGGCTTGTTCTACAACATACGTGGGACGTGCATCTCCCGTCCACGCTTATCACTTAACCCATCACTTTTCTTTTGCTGCTAGAGCATAAGCTAGCAAGACCCCGAGTTCGCAGCACCATGCTCCGCGATCGCTCGTTATGACGTACTTGTAGCAAGTTTCTGTAGGAGTAGAATGGCATGGAAACGGACACAACTTGGAAAGTACGCATGATGGGCAATTTTACTGGAGAAAAGAGATGTATACATCCCACTTTTTTTTTTTACTGTCCTGTTCAGGTCCACTGGCGTGCTACGCTATGTTTAAATACACGCCTGGATTACTTTTCTTTGCGCTGTTGTTCAGGAACGAACGGGTTACCTGATCAAGACGTGCCGAGAGGGTCAAGGGGACAACAGACACCGAACAGCGCCGATCAGCTGCAGCACCGCAGCACACCGCAGCACCTCTTCAGCGTCATCTTTTTTTTTTTATTTAAAAAAAAATCGTTTGTGTGATGCGTGGACATTCCTTTTTACGTATGTGGCTAAAACAACTAAAGCTGTAAGCAAGATCCAGTTGTTTTTTCCTGCCAACTACCTGATAAAGCTGGGGTAAATTGGAGAGAACTTGCGGACATGCACATAACGAAAACTCCGGTTTTTTGGGCACTCCTCTACTGCGTCAAAACGCGGAAATGGCTGCCCTCTTCTTACATGTAGCAAACCTGTTTAACCCTGTTGTTGTTGTTGTTTTCTTTTGCCCCCCCAACTGTACTGCTTCCGGATCCCAGTAGACAGGCCATTGAGAACGAGGAGCGCGGTTGGGGCCACAGAAAATACCAAACTCACAGCGTGTGTGGATGTGATGTGAGGGGACAAAACATCTTCTCGCAGTTCGAGCTTTTCGCCGAATATAACATGTTGACCTTTTTTTTTTTTTTTTTTTTTTCTTTTTTCCTCTCGTGTTCTGGATCTGCTTGTCTTCGACGCGCGGGCGCCGCATATAGACCGGAAACGTTACTGTGCCTCTACGCATTCTTCCAACATTCTGCCGGACCGAATCGTCACGCGACACGCGCGAACTTCACTTTACTGCAACTTCATCCGCCCGTAAAAAATTGACTGTAAAAAATGAATCAATTGGTATACTCGTACATGTTCCCGTTGCTCTTTAGTCCAATTCCCAATATCCATCAGCAATTCTTTTTTCTTTTCGCACATCCTCTTCAACCTTGTTTGTCCTCCCAAGTCGAGAACAGGACAACCACCGGTCATAAACTGGCAACATATTAAAGAAAAAGCATTCATAAACCAGAGAAACATAGACACCGCGCTCCTAAATACGCCGTTTACATAGCCTTTTTTCGTCCGAAAGAACATCGACAGCCGGTCGGTTACTCGTCATCCTCGTCGTGGACTTTAACCTCGATGCGAATCAAGTCGAGCAGCGACGCGATATACGGGCTCTTTTGAAATCGTTAGCAAGAGGCTATATTCCGTCAGAGCGGTCAATGCAGACTTACCATAGGTCGGTTCTCGGCCAACAGCTCAAAAAGACGCGGCATCGACGCCCGGAACAGCCGCTCGTTCCACCCACCTTTCTCGTCCGTCCCCCGCTGCGCCTTGAGGAGCTCCTCCTCCGCCTCCGTCTTGACAATGTTGCGCGCAATGTTGCGCAGCACCAGCACCGCGCTCAGCGGGATGCCCGCCGCCTGCGGGGGAGCCTGCGGGTTGCGTTCGTCCCGCACCGTCACCGTCTCCTCAAACGTCACCGGCATCGTCTTGGCCGGCACGATCCACCTCTGCGGCGGCGGCGCGTCCGGGCCCGATGGCGCGGACGAGTTGGACATCATCGACGAGATGTGCATGGTGATGTGGCGCGCAGAGTCGCGCAGGTGCATGTCCGCCGGGCGGGCGTACTTGTTGCACTCGCCCCAGGTGCAGACAAACGGCTTCTCAACATTGTCAAACTGCCCCTCGCCCTTGCTCTCGGCGTCAAGGTGCTCCGTCATGATGTGACCCCACATCTGGTCCTGCTTGAGGAAGAATTGGCCGCATTTCTCGTGGCGGCGCTGGGCGCTGTTCGCCCACAGGCAGCGGCCGTATTCTCTGCCGTCGAGCGTCAGGGGTCGGGGGCGAGCGCGGATGCCGTGAATGATAAACTTTTGCTGCCCATCACCCGAGTCGCGCAGGACTTGCGCGTTGGAGCCCTTGTAGACGGCAGTACTGTTGCGGATAAAGTCGGCAGGTGTTATCATCTGCTGCTGAATGTTCTTGAGAGGCCCCGCAAAGGCCGCCTGGTACGCTTGCCAGGCAGCGAGTTGCGTGACAAACGAGTTGCTGTCCTCTTCAAAGAATGACTTGACCCATTGGTGCACGCGGTCGGGCTCTTCGAGCTTCAGCATTTCTGGGAGAAGATCTTCTGGCATAGGCGCGACTTCATCCCGAGCAGGAAGGCGCTGCTCTGGCTGCAAAACAAGATCATACTGAACTTTGCGGGCGCCGTGTGCCAGAAGACGCACGAGCTGGTCAACGAGTCCCTCTGGGTGAGTTGACCGAATCAGGTTGTCCAGGTTCGGAACCACCGCAGTGTACTGGTACAGGAAGTCGAGACAAGCATCAATGAGCTCGTCGTCGTTGAGCAGGAGCCAGCTTGTAATGCGCTGCAAAGTATCACCTGGCACTTCGTTCAGCTGGTTCGTGGCTTCCAAGTTCATCGATATCCGTCCCAGTGCTCGCAGTGCGCTGAGAATAGTGCCACGGTCGTCAGAACTCATTTGCGCGAGAAGCGTTCTGTACAGCGGGTCATCTGAGTCCAAAATCATAAATGAAGTCATCTGCTCAGCAATATCGAGCGCCATGTGCTTGATTTCGATCAACGACTCCTTCTCGGGCAGGTGCAAGACGATGCAGATGAGATCCTTGACTGGGGGAAACTCGGACATGTTGTGCGCATTTTCCGGCAGAGTAACCATGTTTCGTATCGTCAAGATGGCTTCCGTAATCAGAACCATCTTGTCAAAGTATTCTTCCGTCTGAAGGATATCGGGTGTGTTCTTTTCGACCAAGTTTCCAATCCTCTCCAGAATATCTGGTGTTCCGTAGTTGCCATCCAAGACACCAATCTCCTGAGACTCTTCGTTGAGATCCCATGATATTTTCCAGTTAATGTAGTAGAAAAGCTCGCCGACTTCGAGGGCCTTGTCAACTAGACCCTCGGCCAGACCAGGGAAGGAATCAAACTTGTACTTATCACCTCGCTCAAAGGAGATCTTGACCAGGTGGTTCAGAGCAAACGCTTGTTCTGTAGGAATGCGCGATCTCAAGGCGTTCAAGCAGCGGGTGTAGATATTGGGACCGTCGAAGCCAGTTCCGGGCAGCATAGGTTGGCGAGGGTCCGGAGCAGCTCGGTAGGACAGCCTGGTTCGGGGGAATTCTGTGGGCGCGTTGCTTGGAGTCGCAACCGGTCGCAGCTGTAGGGGCTTCATGTGTCGAGGCTGGTACGCAGTAACTGATGTCGACGTGTTTTCGGGCTTGGGCGGGTGGTGTGCAATGGAGGGTCCCCGCGCACCGTGCTGCATGCCTGGAGGCGCTTGCATCGGATGCCCTTGGGCGTTGGCCTGATGTGAGCTGGTCGCTGCGTGCTGGCTGGACGCCTGTCGCGTCACTCTGCTAGGGCCCGTGTCAGGCTGGAAGATGACTCTTTGCGCAGGTGCTTCTCTTAATCCGCGTGAAGCGCGAGCGCTTGATGTGGCTTCTGGCGCAGGTCTTTCGCGTACTGGCGTGCCATCGTCGCCCGACGCGGCCGAGTCGTTTCCGGCCATGGTGCTGTCACGCTTGCCGCGAAAATTTTCTCTGGTTCTCGTCAAGAGGCCAGCACCCTTTGCGGTAACGTCTTCGAGAATATCTTTTGGCGGGGGTTCCTTGCCGTGCACAGTCTTGATCTCATAAGCAGCCAAGTTCTTGTAGAACTTCTCTTTGAGCGCAAAAGCCGTCGACGCTTCGTTGTTTGAGAAGAGACCGAGTTCAGCAGCCATGCGACGCCATGCCAACTTTTCCTCCGAGACTTTGTCGTAACCGCCACATGCTACAATATGGTTGAAGACTTTCATGAGATCGAGATGGATCAATCCAACCTTGGGCTCAGGGTCCAGGACCGTGCCACGGTTGTTATGGAACTCCTTCAATTTTTCCATAAACTCTTCATATTCCGGCGTCCGATCGATGGTGTGCGGCGCGACCTCTTCGCTGGAAGACACCATTTTGACGGCAGCTCTTCAACTGGAGCAAGCTCCAGGACTTGGTGCCGGATTGAATCGCTCGAGGCAAACTGCGAGAATGGCCGACGCTGTGGGACTGGCGCTCGTCGCTGACGCAGTGTCGCTGTCAAAGCTTGGAATATTTTTGCTCGCTTTGCGCGCCAATTGCGATTGAGCGCTGTTCGGATGTCGATGTGCAGTTCGTGAGGTCGTCAACTGGCGCATAGCTAGCTCGAAATTGGCAGGGAGACGTGTTGCGCGACCGCGACAGAAAACGGGCGGCGCCGTAGCTGATTGAACACGTGACTTGCGCCAACCAATCGGCAATCTTGCCGAATTACAGCAGGAGGTCCTCGATGCAGCAGCTTCAACGCAGACACGTTTGCATGGCAGTTTAATGAAAGAAATTTGTCGGTTTGATTCATGGCTCATCTCTTTGTGAATTGAGTTTAAGGGGGATCGCGTTCGACAATGTCACAACACCACTCACCTGGGTCGCGCTCTCTACTGAGCCGACTCGAGCTCAAAACCAGCACTTCAAACAAAGTGTTTATCCCCAACCAGAATGCAAGATGTCTTACGTTTACTTTGGATTCCCAAGATCCGAATAGTAATCTTCAAGATTCATTGAAGCTTGTCATCTATAATGATGGGAAGCCGCTCGCAAGTAAAAATCTAGCCTTGCCCGGCCCTTGCTAACCTGGACTAGATTTCAATTCGACTGACAGACGTTCTACGAAGCTACAATGGCCGCTCCAATATCATTTCAACAAGTCTTTCATCGATTAGCATGCGTATATCAATACCGAATCCGGAATATATCGTACTTGCGCAATTCGAAGACAGTCGCGATTTGCAACTAGCGACCTATGCTCTTGAAAAGGCTGGGTTCCAAATTGGCTTACTCCTGCCACCAGCAAAGTTTGACACGAACGGACAACTTTCTCGAAGCGGTTCAGACTACAATGTACCAATGCGACTATCATCCATAACACCAATCCAGCCTATTAGACAATCGGAACCGCAAGACTCGTCTTCTATGCCATTTGAGTCAAGCAGGGCGATGAACACCCAACTCAAACGGACAGAATCATTCCCATCGCAAAGCTTCGGCACATTCATGACACCACCGATGTCACAAGTTCCCGTAGAGCTGAACCCTTACAACTACTTTGCCTCGGTTCCAAATTCAGCAACTCCACCGATAAATCCGTTTTCTCAGAAGTTTTCCTCGAATTGTCAAAATTCTTTTGAGAGCACTCCAGTGCACTCCTCCATACAGGGGTCGATACCTGCTACCGATATATATAGGGACATATCTCAGCCAACAATACCAGACGCACGCACTATCCTTAGCTCTGGCGGCTTCACCGAAAACATTAACGTTGAGCAACTTGACACCAGTGCCTTAGCAAAAGCAGCGGATTTCCGACTGATGATGCCTCAAGCGCGCAGTCTCCCATTTACCTCTTCAAGCAAAAACAAAGGGGGTCATGCGCAAGCTGCTAAGTCTGGAAAGGAAAAAAGAAAGTGTCCGGATGAGGAGGACTTAGAAAACGCCACCGGGGAGGAAGCACCACCTCAGCCCGCAAAGAAACGGGCAACCAAAAAGAAAGCAGCAAAAAAAGCGCCCGCCCCGGGCCAGATAACGCAGCAAAAGAGCCCATCCAAGTCGGCGACAGAAACCAAGAAAGCAGGAACAGTAAAAAAGAAGCACGCCGCACAGGATTCCAAAGGTCAGGGTTCTGGCCAAACGCCGCCAGTCAAGAAGAGCACACCGAAAAAACAGCCCAAGAATCCAGCAGAAAAGAAACCCGCGGCTGATAAGGCTCCATCTTCGGCAAATATAGCTCGGGAAAGGCCAGAAAAGAAAACTATCGAAAAAAAGCCCGCCGAGAAAACGGCAGTCAAGGAAAGGACATCCGCAACGGAGTCTCCTGTCAAGGAAACAACCGTGAAAAGGGGGCGTGGCAGACCGCCCGGGAAGAAACTCACTCAGAAGACTTCAGAAAATCATCATATGGAAAAAAGTCTCTCTATTCAAGAAACAACAGTTCCCCTACCAGCTTATGCGCTACCCAACAAATCCTCGGCCGAACAAGAGCTCAGCGGTACTGGAAGCTCTTTGAGTGAGATGCCCGAAGCACCCAGGTTCATGGCAGCAAGGAATAACCTTGAAGTTCAAACGCCACATGCGATGTTAGAAGGCGTAACAAAGCTGACAAAAAAGCCACCGGCCGACTATGAATCACCGCCGCTGAAAGAATTTAGCTCCACGTTGGTCGTCACCGAGGCCTTGGTACTCGAATCGTTGAACAAGATGACGTCGAAAATATTAGATCAATACGAGGGTGATTTAGGTAGCGGCTTCAATAGGTTCGAGATCTCTCAGTTCTACGTAGACCACATTTACCAGACCCGATATGACTTCTGGCATGCAAAACTGGAGGAGACTGGGAGCATGGATCACTGCCATATGGGCGAGCCTGTATTCTAGCGGTGAGAGGGATTGAATTCTAAGCGACGTTGAACAAGATATCGGGTTACGTGAAAACTCTTATAACATAGCTTGCATGGCTGAAATTACTGGCCGTGGCGTACAGCATAAGTTTGCTCTTGTAGCGCCACGTCGGTCCGTTCCTGGTGGCCCCAGAACACCGCTGAGCTGCAACACTCCTTCCCATCTAGTGTAGTTTGTAGAACCGTTATGCAATTTGATGCCAGCTCCCTCGTACAATATACTCCTCTGTGAATCGTCAAACCAGTAACACGACATATCATGCATCATCCCGCGTTCGAGACTCGCTTTCTCAAACTCGCTCAACATATTCGCCTCAACAGGAGTCGACGATATTGGCCGGGAGGACATCTAGAATACTGGTTTTAGGCTCTGCAAGCCGACGTGGCTGATGAACGCCCCCCAAGCCATTGTGAATCTTATTCAACATCGTTATACAGAACATACGCAGTGCGACATCTCTCTCATCAGAATTCAGCTATAAAAGAGCTTCCTCCTCCTCCTGGATTTCGGTTTTTTTTTTTCTCTCTTCTCCCTCAACAGCAACCACATCGATCAGCCGACGCTCCAAAGATTCCTCTACTATTATCTACAGAGCAGCTGCTCATCAATCGGTTGCACCAACAACCGACCAACAACAACCGAAGCCTCCCATCCACCCAACCGAGATCGACAGCGCAGCTGAGATGGATGCCCAATCGTACCCCGCATCCACCCACCCAGTGCACTCTGCACTCGGTGCCATGCCTGTCTTTGGGCTGGCTATACGGACAAAGCGGCCGCGGACCAAGATCACCATCCGCACGGGCCGTAACCAGAAGCATGCACAGGAGCCGCAAGGCACCCGCGATCGCGGGGAGAAGCAGCAAGGCGCCCAGGCGCGTTCCAGGAACAGGCAAGGCACTTACTCGGGTGTCCAAAAGAGGCGGCCTTCTAAAGAAATTCGAGCTTTAGAGGCCAAAATCGCGCCGCTTCAACGCCTACTGGAGGCGTTTCTAAGGGCGGCGGAGATGCCTTGGGCCTGCGACCTGGAGGGACGCTGCGCGCTCTTCCCCGGTATGGACCTCGAGAGGGTTAAGATCCTGCAGTTGGACGAGCACAAGCGCAGTTTCCAGCTCGTCAGTACGCCGACCGGCGGCAAGCACGACCACGTCCTGGAGTGGACTGAGACCCGCGGCGCAGGCATTACCGTCATGAGCACCTTCGCAGCCACATCTCGGGTGGACATCATCGACGGTAAGCCCAGGCGCATGCTGATCCAGGCGAAGAAGGAGACAATCGACCTGGCCATCCATCAGCACATCGCGAGCTCCATGGCGGCCGTCGTATCACACGCGCCCCAGATGCTCAGCGAGCTAGGGTACACCCAGATGCGGACGATCGAGGACGGCGTCCGCACAAAGTGGCACATCGGACATCCGGTGGAAGTCCCCATGACGGACGACGACTCCGATGCCTAGCCGGACTCGAGGCCTCCTCCAGGGCGCGCGGGTGCCAACGGGCGCGGGTGCGTGAGCTGTGAGTCCGGGGTCCCTCCCGGCGACAGCGCGTTCGGTTCACATGAGGTGGGGGCCGGTGCCGACTTGGCCTTGGGTGCTGACTTTCGATTCTTGCTTCGTTTGTCCTTTGCGGTGGCTTACAGTTGGCTGAGCGCTCTTCTTGGCGGTTCTTGCGGGTTGCGGTAAAAGAAGCGAAAGAGTGGGAAAACTCGGGGGAGGGATGTTTTTGTTTTTGTTTGCAACGTGTATTGGGAAACGGGACTGATGATGCTTCTAGGCATTTACATTTAGGTCAAGTTTTGGTCCGGGAGGTTGTGTTATACTTTGAATTAGTGATACCCCAGCGGCATGGCCGAATAGTGTTGGAAAATTTTATTCTTTGTTTAATCTCACGAGTCCATCTGGTGTATGTCTTCGGTAGAGTGTACTTGGTAGTGAAGCATCGTGTCTTCTTTGTGCTGTATTGCCTCTGTACTCGCTTGGTCTTGTGTACTGTAGAGCCACTGTAAATCTCTTGATTTGGTGGTGTACAATAAGGATCACTGAGGGTACAGTCCTAGTGTACGCTGAAGCGTCGTTGAAGTTGTTGCAGCTTCTGACAGTGTATACACACATACATACTATACACGCCACACATGGACATTGATCCGGCCTCACTCACTGATACATACATGCAACGCACTCACCACATCGAGTTCAACGCCAAAAACAATAAAAAAACAATGCAAAGAAAAAAACTTTTTCCATTCACCACCAAAAAGAGGACCAGAGACCCAGACAGAAACTATATCATACGTTTGAAAAAAGAAACATCCCAGTTCTGACAAGACTCTGTACAACGAACTATTTTTTTTCCCAAAAAGGTGTGCGTGTTTGTGTGCGGTGATATTGAGGAAAATGGTATCATTCTCGCTAGCAAGCTCGTCCAAGAACAAGAAAAAAAAAGGAAGAAGTGAAGAACAAGTAAAGATGATGATAACGATGACGATGATGATGGGGAGGATTTCCGGTTTGCCAAGAGTAGAAAGAAAATGATACAGCCATAAAACATGCAGAGATAAGTCATGAAAAATCAGAGAAAAAGGGAAAAGGTCGTCAGCACTTGGTGTCCCTCTAAGACCGCATCTTTACATAATTGCTGGGGAATATGCCGTGTCTTGTGCCAATCATGCCAGTCCTGGAATCACCATTAGCAAACATGCATTGTAAGAGGGGGGGGGGGAAGAGAACATACCACCAGTCATTGTCGCTTTCCGTCTTCTTCAACACGGTAATGACGTCGCCCTTTTTGAATCCCAGATCGCCAGGCTGGTCAGCGTCAAAGTTGTACAGCGCAATGGCTTCGTTCTTGTTGAGCGAGGCGGCCGTGTTGAAGGTGGGCTTGGGCGCCGAGGGCCGGCCGGGCGCCTGCTTGCGGTCGGAGGGCGGGTTGTCGTAGTAGCCGTTGCCGTGGTCGGCGGCGTGGCTGGAGAAGGTGCCCGACCGCGAGGGCGCGCCGTAGCCCGAGGGCCGGTCGTAGACGTCGTCCTGCCAGGTGCTGGAGCGCTTGGGCCCGCCGTAGTATCCGCCGCCGCCGCCGGCAGCGCCGTTGCCAAAGTCGTCGCGGCTCTCGTTGTAGGCGGGCATGTCGTTGTAGAAGGAGTCGTCGCTCATGCTGGCGCCGGGGCGCAAGCCGTTGAAGACGCGCGAGTTGAGGACGTCCATGAGCGGGCCGGCCTGCGGGGGCGGGGAGACGGAGCCCGTGAGGAGCTGCTGCGCGGTGTAGCGGGTGCCGTAGAGCTTCTCGTTGGCGTCGCGGCGCTCGATGATGGCGGAGCCCTCGAGCGAGACGCCGGCGAACAGGCCCTTGGTCTTAGAGTAGCTGAAGATGCCGGCGACGCTCTTGAGGGAAGCGGCGCCCGCGGCCTCGGCGTTGCGGCCGACGGGGCCGGCGGCCAGGGAGACGTTGCCGCCCAGAGTCAGGGAGCCGGCCTGGGCAAAGGTCCTGACGGCGTTGGAGTCGTTGAGGATGAAGACGAAGTCGGTCAGCTCGAAGCCGATCTGGCCGCCGAAGCCGGCGCCCGCGGTGGCGATGGCGCTGGGGGCGCTCCAGGAGCCGTCGGGCAGGCGGGCGACGACGAGGCCGCTGCCGAAGCGGCCGGAGCCGAGGAAGCCCGCCTTGAGGACGGTGATGATGGCGAGGCCCTTGGCGTTGGCGAGGATGGAGGGCGGGATGACCTTGTCGGGGCCGAAGGCCTGGCGCGGGTTGACAAAGGACGTGAGAATCTTGCCGCACTTTTTACACTCCGCTGTAGAGAAAAGAAAATTGAAAGTAGGTTAGCGATGCTGCGCACGTTTTGAGGAAGCGTGCTGGCTCTGCGCGCGCGCGCGCGCAAAGAGAAGAAGGTTTTGCGACCGACGCTTACATTGCATGGAGGACGGGAGAGGGTTGTGGATGCCCATGGTGAAACGGGTATTTGGCGAAATATGACGAGAGTTTGACGGCTGCGCAAGAATCGGGGTATCAAGGTCGGTCACGGAAAGCTGCGGCGCTCGTTCCAAAAAAAAAGTCGCTCGGGGGAAGTTGTGTGTCGTCGAGATTATTTGCGGAGGCGGGGTGGCGGGGAGGCTGGAAGAGGAGGGAGAGAGGAGTGAGAGCCGGCGAGGATTATGACAAGACGAGCTCTGGGGCAGGACACACAGCTGAGGAGAAGAGCTCCAGCGGCAGCTTGGCTTGCGTGGCAGGTTCGCTGTTTGCGGTATCGGTGTTGTCTGGGAGGAGATCGTGAAGAACGAGTGTTCTAGAAGATTGCGATGGTTAAAAGAGAAATATTTCGGAGAATAAGAATGACAAAGTGCCAAGAACAGATCACGAGTCTCACGCCCAGCTGCAAGGTTTTCCGACGTCGTAAATGGCAGTGTTTAAGAATGTTGGCATGTCATCGATCATGGTCCCAAGGTCGCAAGGCCGCCCCGCCAAACGGTAACTACCCAAGTGAGAACCCCCCCCGCCCGCCGCGCGGATTGTGGCGGTGCTGCCCTTCTCCAGCCATACAGCCAAGCCCTACCTAGCGCCGTGAGTCGTAGACCTGTGGCGCAGACTCACGGCCCTGGAACAGTGACGTCTGCCCGCCCTGTAGGATGCACCTGGCATCGCTGTAAAGTTATTTAGTTAGTGCAGTTCTGGGCCCTGGAATCCCACTTCCTCTCCCGCGCTAGCCCCAAACCCGGCCGCTGTGGGCGCGTGAGGAGCAGAAGCAAAGCCCGGTGCAGCCAGCATGCCCAGCGTCGCATTTTGGGGGTTCGTCCTTCTGTTCTGCGTGTTTCGGCACGGGCTCTCTCCAAACCTCCAACTTAGTTATTGCCTCCGTCCCGTTCGTTTTTCCCCTTCTCAACAAAAAACAACACTCAGGGACCCCGACGAAACTCCTGGTCTAGACGAATTACGTTGCAGCGCATTTCAAGCCAGCGATTTTTTTTCTATTTCTGTTTTCCCGCAACGACGACGTGAGAATCCATCTGCCGAGGGATCCTTTTTTTTTTTCCCCCGATCGCCAACTCGAAGAAACCGGACCCCCCCTTACTCAACGGAACCGACACAACCTGCTTTCGAAAGGGAGTCGTGCACGCGACAGCGAAACATCGAGTAGCTCGAGCCCGATCACATATAACACACATACGCACACGGCCCGCCAAAAATGTCAGAGGCATACGAGCGCGAGAGGCAGAACAACTCTCGCCTGGACGAGCTCTCGGCCAAGGTGTCAGCCTTGCGCGGCGTCACCATTGACATCTACGACAATGCGCGGGCGCAGGACGTCATTGACAACACGGTATGCTTTTCCCTCCCCCGCCTTCTCTCTGGTTGTTTCGGAGAGAGGCAAGTTCCCTAGCCGCAAAAAAAGAGTCGCATTTTTTTTCTCTTTACTAAAATGTTGTGCTGTCCGCGACAGTCCGAGACCTTTTCCTCCATGACGACGCAGATGAGAGGATCCGCCGGCCGGCTCACGAGGATGGCCGCGTCGGGCAACAAGGTCGCCATCCTGAAGCTCTCGGGCATCATGATCGGCGTCTTCCTGTTCCTGTACTACGCCGCGCGCATGTTCTTCTAAAGTTTCGCGCGTTTCCGTCGAAGCATACGCGACCCCGGCTAGACGCCCGCATCGTTCATCACGGCGAAAACTCTCGAGCGTCTCGTTGAATCTACACTCATCAGACGCCCTCTATACAAAGACTGGGAAATCGAAACCCGGTCCATAATCAAATCGCTAAACAACAAAACAAGCAAAAAAAAAAAAAAAAAGTAATAATCGGGAAACGGTTGGCAATCTGGAGAGAGAACGGTTATATATCCAAGGAGCATGGGTTTGGCGTTGAACGAAACTTGATTTTTTTTTTATCATCATTTCCGGGTTTGAAATAGTTGAATATACGGCAGCAAGTCTTGAAGTTTCCACATCATGTTACACCTTCACCATCTCAAGTATTCATGGTGCCGTCTTCGTTCTTCCGTCATTGTTCGTAGCATCTCCAACTTTTTTGCGTTTCTCTCTTTGTAGCTATATAATTATACTTGATAAAAACGTTTGTTTCATTTTAAACAAAAACGCATGAGGAAAAAAAAGAGAAGAAAAAAACGCCCCATGTACATGCTTGCCGACTCCCAAATGCTCTTTTCTTTCTTTCTAAAGTAAATATGCAACCGCCCTGTCCCCCCTACATTAGTAAAGAAACCAAAAAAGAAAGATACCAGATATACCACCACCCCCTTTATTTTTCCCTTCCCCGAAAACAAGACATCAAATCGTCTTCTTTTACTGCCAGACGTTGGAGAAGAGGTCATCGTCACCGCCAAAGCCGCCAGTCTTGGGCGCGGCACCACCACCGGCCGCAACGCCGCCGCCGGTGCTGCTCGCCCAGCCGCCAAACTCCTCGTCCGCCGTGACCTTGGGCGCGGGGCTGAAGCCGCCGCCAGCGCCGGGCACAATCGGCGTGTTGGCAAAGGCGCTGGCGTTGCCCCAGCCCATGTCGCCGCTGACGGCCGGCTTGCTGCTGATGCTCGGGGTCGCTGCCATGGCGGCCGGAGGGCTGCTTGCCGCCGGCGCAGCAGGTGCAGGCGTCGTCCACTCGTTGCCGCCCCAGGCATCGACGCCAGCCAGGCCGGCGCTGAAACCGACGTTGCTGGGAGTCGCGAGGGTCGAAGCCGCTGCGGAGGGGCTGGTGGCAGGCTTGCTCTGCGGCGCGGAGAGGTTGAAGACGGACGAAGTCGACTGCTGAGCGGGGGGGGATACGGGCGGCGGCGTAGACTGCGATACGGGTGCTGAGAGGTCGAACAGATCTCCCATGGCAGAGGATGACGTCTGTGTAGGCTTAGGGGCAGGAGGTGCGGCTGCAGCTGCAGGAGCGGGACTGGCAAAGTCGCCAAAGCCGCCGCTCGACGACGTCTGGAACTGGCTGTAGTTGCTTGTCGCCGCCGGCTTCGCGGGAGCCGGCGCCGGCGCGGCGGCAGGCTTGCTGTCGAAGAAGCTGCCACCGCTGAGGCCGCCGAAGGCGCTGCCGCTTCCGCTGTGCTGCGCAACCTGCGTAGGGGCACGGCTGCCCATGCCACCACCCAGGCTGGCAAAGGGGTCGGCGGCGGGAGGCTTCGGGCTCGTCGGGTTGGACATGCTGAGCCCAGCAAACGCGTCGCTGAATCCGCCGCCGCCGCCGCCCATCGAGGCCTGGGAGTGATGGCCAGTCTGCTGCGGCGAGACCATGCCTCCGAATTGGCCGTTGTGCTGCTGCTGCTGCTGCTGCTGAGGTTGAGGCTTAGGCGCGGTGGCATACAGCGAGAGGATAGACTGCTTGAGATCAGGCCGCGACTGGGCCTGAGCTGCCGGTGTGCTCGAGGGACGCGGCGGCGCGGAGCTCTCGCCAAGGAAGTCGAGTCCAAGCAGCGAGTCCCTTGTCGTCGTCTTGGGAGGTGCCGGCGCAGCCTTGGCGGCAGGCGGCGGCTGGCTCGCGGCCGATGATGCTCGCGCAGGAGCAGGGTCATCACCCCCAATCAAGTCCCCAACGGCAGACGAAGCCTGTCGCGCTGCAGGCTGCTGCTGCTGCTCGGGCACCCTGCGCGCCGCCGCCGCGGTGTCCTTCTTCTCGAGGGCCTGCTTCTCGCGGACGAGGCTCAGCGGGACGTCGTCGTCGCCCTCGGCGTCGAGCGTCGAGGGGTCCGGCATGGGCCCGTCCATGACCCAGCGCTTCAGCTCGTACTTGGTGCGGATGAAGTTCTCGATCTTGGCCTCGGACGGCGCGTGGCCCGCGGCCAGCTTGGCCTCCCAGTACTTGTTGGCGCGCGCGTTGCCCCAGCGCAGCACGCTCTGCAGCTGCTCGTCCGTCCACGAGTCGAGGTCGACCGACTTGACGCGGCTGATGTGCGTTCCCATGCCGCGGTGGATGCCGGAGCAGCGAATGCAGATGAAGACGCCGAGGTTCCAGCTCGCCCATCGGGGGTCTGTAGGGGGGAAGGCACTTGGTCAGCGTCGTCCAGGAGTTGCATGGTTTCCCGCAATTCGCTGCAGCCAGGTGTCAGGTTGTATGCTTACGCTTGTTCTTCTTGCAGTCGGAGCAGATCTTATTGCACTCGAGCTTCAGCAGGCTCTTGATCGTCGCCTGGTTCTGCGCCGCCCGCTCAGCAGCGGGGTTGGGCGCACGTCTCGACATGTTATGGGTATCGGATAGGGAGCAAAAATTTAAAAAAGCAATGGGTTCGTGCGAGTCGTTGATGAAATGATTTGAGGTTTCGATATATATGTACGTTTCGTCTTCGGTCGGCCAAACTTGGCTTAAACTGCTGCCTGGGGAGGAATGCTTGTGGGTTGTGTCTTGTCTGTCCCCCTTGAATATGTTGAACTGCCTGGGTTCGGGGGACACGCCCACCACCAGATATCCCACCGCCATTAATTAGCCACGCATTGCCCAGCGGCGCGCCAGAGAGAGCCTGTGGCGCATGTGTGGCTGGAGTTTCAACCGCCCCACCGCCTGCCTCTTGCTTACAGGTTTTCGTCGCATTACAGTGCGAGATTGAAGTTGCTTATACTATATATTCAATAAATCGGCTTTATAGAATTTGTCAATTGGTTGATTTAGCTTTGGGATTCTTTCCAGTTTAATTCCATTGTAGGTCCGTGACCATGTGGAAAGTGATTGAAATCATTGGCGTCATCCAGTGATTCCAGTTCGGCACTGGTGGCGATACCTGCGGTGGATATTCGTGGCTGATGCCGATAGACTCTCGGCTGCGATTGATTCCTCAACCAGCTGCAGCGCTGATTTGTCACGACGTGTATAAAGAAGGACGCTTGTCCCCTCACCATTCAGCATCTCACTGTAACTTGCTTAATCCAACCAAATTATCCACCCATGCGATATAGATCATTTTTTACGACATTTGTCCAGACGCTCTCTCACTTTAGACTCCGAACCCCGCCGCCTCGAGTCGGGTTGAGTGCGTTTCATCAGCAGCCGCCCCTGCGATCCATGTCCGGCATCCCGTTCCTCGGCGCCCTCTTTGGATCCTCAGCTTCAAAGTCCTCCGACATGTCTTACCCCGACAAGCGCAGCAACGATGAGTGGAGAGCCGTGTTGAGCAAAGGTACGCTTTATCACATCCCTCTCGCAAGCAACATCCCCCAGCCAGGAGCAACGACACTAACTCCAAGCAAAAACAGAGCAGTTCCGCATCCTCAGAGAGAAAGGCACAGAGGCCCCCGGCACTGGCAAGTTTGACAAGCACGCCCCGGACGCCGGCGTTTACACCTGCGCCGGCTGCGACGCGCCCCTCTACAAGGCCAACCACAAGTTCCAGTCGGGCTGCGGCTGGCCCGCCTACTACGACAGCATCCCCGGCGCCGTGACGCGCCACGAGGATCGCACCTTCGGCATGGCGCGCACGGAGATTGTGTGCTCCAACTGCGGCGGGCACCTCGGTCACGTCTTCAAGGGCGAGGGCTACCCGACGCCGACGGACGAGCGCCACTGCGTCAACAGCGTCAGCCTCAACTTTACCGAGGACGAGGGCAAGGCCAAGAACAGTAAGGCGTAGAATGTGTGTGTGTGTATGTTGTATCTATTTGAATATTTTGTGGAGTTTGTGAAAGTGGTTGTGTGAGTAGGCGCGGCGTTGAGGAGTGGAAGCGAGGAGTTGTGGTGTGAGGTCGAGATACAGATCTGTTTAGAAAGCTCTAGTACGAGTCAATTGATTGATATCAGTCAAACATGCATCTCTGTGATCTTGCAGTAAAGTAAGTTCGTAAACTACAGGTCAAAAGAGACTGCTCATCCCACGCAACGACACGAATTAGCCCAACGCTGTTATATGTACCTAATTGTCCTCATCGTACAGTAACCTATTTTTTGTCTTGTTACAGATTTTATCCCATTCTCTCGTTTCCGAATCCTCGGTTCCCACTTGCGCGGAGAAACTCCTTGTTGTCTTTGCAGTTTTTGATAGATATTCTAAAGAGGAAAAATTTTGTTCGCTAGATGCCTCCCACCAGTAAAAAAACGAAAAAGAAAAAAAACCAGTCCCACGAAGTTGTCTCCTTTATTTACCGTCGCATCCCATATAAACGTCCCACGCAGGGACAGAGAAAAAAGACCGAGATAAACAAAAAGACAGGTATGTTATGAAACAAAAAAAAAAAAAAAGAAGTCAATGCTGTTGTCACAACGCTTTATATCCAAGCAATCCGCTAGGTAAAGCAGGTCATGTGGACTGCTTGCAAACGCTTCTGCCCATTGTTCCGTTCAATCAGAATCCAGCGAAACATTTCGTAATTCAACTCGTACAGGGGCGAGAGTGTTTAGCTCTTGCGGGCCTTTTCTTGGGCTCGTTGCTCGCGGGCGGATCGGACGAGGGGTGACAGCTGTCCCAGATCCACGCACAGCTTCATGAAGTCGTGCTGATGACCGTTAGTGTTTGGGCAGGACAAATGTGCAAACATCACTTACTCGAAGCAAATCATGCGCGCTGGCGCGCTTCTCGGGGTCCACCTTGAGGGCAAAGTAGAGGAAGTCTCTGAAAACTTCCGAGAGCTCGTTTTCGTTCTTGATTTGCGGGGTGCCGTTGGTAGCAATGAGCCACAGGGCGCGGAGCGGCGACTCGGTCAGATACGGGGGCTCGCCTTCGATCATCTCGATTGCCATGATACCCAGAGACCAGATATCCACCTTGCGTCCGTACTCTTTGCGCGTAACAACTTCTGGAGCCATCCAGTAAGGAGTACCAACCATGGTGGTACGTTTGCTTTGGGCCTCGTTTATCGTCGCGCAGAAGCCAAAATCAGCTGCTAGAGTCAGTACTTGTGTAGATATCGATGCGCCTGCGCCACTTACTCAGCTTGATGTTACCCTCGTTGGAGAGCAGAATGTTGTCTGACTTGATGTCACGGTGAATCACACCCTTGGAGTGCAGATGTTGCAGGCCCTTTAGCGTCTCGCGACACACGGAAGCAATCTGCCCCTCGGTTATGATGTTGAAGGTGACGACATCAGTAAGACTTCCGCCCTCCATGAACTCCATAACCACCCAAAGCTCTCCACCAGTGAGATAGCTGTCGATGAAGTTTACAATGTTGGGATGCGAGCTCTCCTTCATGACGATAATCTCATTGATGATGAGGTCCTTTTTGGGTTGTTGTTCGAGGTTCATTTGCTTGATGGCAACCAGTCGGTTGCTATTACGCTCGTAGCCGGTAAAGACGCCACCGGAAGCACCCTGGCCAATCTTAGTCAGGCCTCTGAATATTTCGCCAGGGTCGCCCTCATTGCAAATGCGCTGGAGCGCTGCGACAATGTCGATGCCGGCATCTTGGCGCGAGCGGTGTCGCGGTCGGGCCTGGGGGTTCGGAGTCATGGTCGGCTGCTGGCGGGTTCCATTGGCTTCGCGAGGCGAGTACCCCCCGGTAGCTGGCGAGGCAGCCTGCGGGGGCTGTCTCTTGCTCGGGGCGCGTCCAACTTGACCACCCATTGCCGCTTGGGCCTGGGCCAGGGCCTGCTCGTGTTGCTGCTGAACCATCTGCTGCTGCTGGAATAGTGAGGGCTGCGCGGGGCTCATTGAGCCGGCCTGCTGAGGGGAAAAGGGAGCCGGTCCGGTGACGCGCGAGTTGGAACGGGAGCGGTGCTCTTCTGGCAGCATAGGGCCGGTATCCTTTTCATTGTTCGTAATACCGATACCCGAGTCTTTGGGCGTTGGGTAGGCGTTCTGAGGAGCAGCACGGTTCCCCATGCTGACTGGGGGGCGAGGTGCCGGTCGACTAGGTACCATGTCTTTGGACAAGGGCAGGCCCTTGCCCGGCGGCACTGGGGGCGCAGCTCGGGGATTCTCGAAGCTCCCTACATGGGTGGTTAGTCAGTTGCGAACGGGCGGCGTTAAATGACAGAGACAATATGATGAAAGCTTACCCATGTAGTTGGTCGGATACATGTTGGGCGATGTGGGCGTCGAGGACGAGGGAGTGGGATATTGCGATCGGTCGGAGCCGGCATGGCCAAATTTTTCGAGGACCTGGTCCTCGGGCGCCTTTTCGGTGGTTTCCTTGTAAAAATTCAAGATGTCGACCATGGTCTGGGGATTCTCGCGGCGTTCTTTTTCGGGAATTCCGCTCTCGTTGATTAATCGCTGCCACTCTTTGGGAAGGCCCTGCGTGAAAATTAGCAAACGGCGTCTTGGGCGTTGATGAGGGGCGGGGTCGATGACATACAGTAAATTGGCCGGTAGAGCTATCGTAGCCGACGTGAGTGACGTGAATGGGGTTCTCGGGGGCAGAAATCATGGGCTTCTTCTGAGAGCCGACGAGACTGTTTACGAAGCCAGAGAAGCCCGACTTTTTGCGGACGTTGGGCGGCTTGGAGGGCGCGGCGCCGGCCTCGTCAGAGTATCGCTTGGGGGCGGCCTGCGCCTCGACGCGGGTGGCCGCAGACTTGTCGACAAGAGTAGCGCCGGAATCCATGGTGGCGACGCTTTTGGAGTTTCTAAGAGGAGGATTCTTGCGGGAATCGGTGACGGCCCTGATGAGGGGAGCGGCAGCCCGAGAGACGGCTGAGGAGGATTTTGACTGCTGGGCGGGGACAGAGACGGGTGGTGTGCTGATGGAGGTGGTGTTGCTGGCAGGGGAGGGAGTCGAAGCAGTCGCGGAGCCAGATGCGGTCGGGGTCGAGGTCGCAGGCGCAGGTGCAGGTGCGGGATTGTTGTACGAGGCGGAATCGATGCTGCTCAGGATGGCAGCGCCGTCAAAGGGAGCGCCGATGAAGTCGTCGGAAACTGGGTTTGCGGGCTGGTGGTGCTGGGCCAGCGGCTGGCGAAGCTGAGGCTCGGGCTGCTGCGTCGGGCTACTGCGGTAGGGCAGCCTTGAAGCGAAAGGGCTGGCGGCGGCAGCGAAGCGATCCTGCTGCAGAAGAGGCGACACATTCGAGGTCTGGTGCTGGGGGAGATGCCTCGGGGAGGGCGAGCTCGAGGCGGCGAGGACTCCGGGGATGTTGTTGTTTGGTCGCACAGGCGGGGGTGCGCTGGGAGCGCGGCGGAGACTGTTGGAGGAGCTGCGTTTGCTGTGGATGGAGTGGGCGTCGTGGGCGCTATCGAGGCCGGACGAGGAGCGCGAGTAATGATGGGAGGACTTCTTGACAAGCCTGCGCCGCTGCGAGCTGCCGTTTAAGAATGGGCTCTTGCTGGCAGAGCCGTCCATGTTGGGGTGGCAGAAGAGGAGAGCGCGCGGGCACCTGGTGGCTAACTAGGTCAGGGGAAAGAAGGTCTCACTTAGACCGGGGAGCCTGTGCCTGTCTGTGCCTGTTTGCGTGGGCAATTTTCCCTCTTGGGGGGGGAGGAGGGTGATTTGCTTTTGCAGCGGCGTCTGTGAGGTGAGAGGCGGGCAGCCAGGGAGGAGGGGGGGGGCGGAGACTGGGACTGCGGAGGATGGGGAGCGACAGAGCGCTGTGGGAAGAAAGTGGAGGATGGCCTTGCAGTGTGCAGCGTGCAGCGTGCAGCGTCGCGCAGCCAGCGTGCAGTGCAGAGAGCGGCGATGGTGGTGGTGGTGGTGGTATTGACGGTGGTGCTGGCACTCGCTGTGGGTAACAGTAACGCAGGTTTTTTCCGTCTCTCTTAGTGATGGTGGTGCGCCCAAGAGGAGAGACGGTGCATTTAGTTGGTGATTTTGTGGCGGCTTAGTTGGTGGCTGCAGCGGAGAGCATGAGGCGATGGGTGGATTAGTCGGTACTGGGTAGTGGATGTGCGGTGCAGCACCGGGGTCGAATGCTCGAATGCAAAGAGAGGGTAAAAAAAGATGACGGAAAAAGAAGGAAAACGTGAATCAGGCTGGGATGTTGCTAGGAAGACTGAGAAAAAAAGAATGGGAACAAAGCCACTTGGACGATCCCCAATCCCAGGTATAAATTACAAGTGTGTTAGTATTTCAATTACCTTGGTATTAACCTGGCAGATACGCCTCCATAAGCAAGCTACTATAGTTGGCCGGTACCTCTTTGTTAGCTGCCGGATTAACCTTGCACAATATCATACAACGTTATACGGAGTAGTTATCCAGATAACTAGCATCTGTGCCTACAACTGGCCACTCGGGCGGGCGCAAATGGTTGTTTGGTATTATTTTTATTGTCAATGTGCCGTCCCCAAGGTACCGTGCCGTACCGTGACTTGGGAACCGACCAGTGGCTGATGCCGTTGTACCTGTACATGCACTCGACACTGCTAATCAAATCCAGACGGGACTGACTGGGCACTGGTGCCGGTTGGTTGGGCGGTAACAGTGGGGGCGGCCGCATCAATCAACGAGTACGGAGTAGTCTGTCTGTCTGTCTGTCTGCTGGGTAGGATTGCCCTCTTCTGCACAGATATCCCCAAGCATACTTTCTTCACCTGTTCCAGGCCGCTGGCGAATTAATCTGGCATTGACTTTTGCGGTAGTTGGTGCGCTGCTGGTGCGCTGGCCACCAATGCTTCAGGTACAGACGGGTACGCAGGTACGTTTTCGGCTGGAGTACCGAGTACTGGTACCTGTGCCTTCCCAGAGGGAGGCAGTCTCTCTCTCGCTAGCACCTTGGCTGTGGCTGTGGACATGACAGTTGTCTTGTCCGCAAAAAGAAAAGATACATGTCTCGCCCCTACAAATGCCTCACATTGCATTGTACCTGCATTACCGAATACCCAAATACACCAATGCCCAATACTGCCCCCAATACCACTCTCACGAGGCTCCAACGAGGCTCCAAGCCTCTTTTGACCTGTCCCTCAACCTTGCAGCTGCAATCACCTGTCTGCCAGTCCAGTCAATCACCCAGGGCCGACCGAAAAAAAACCCAAGTGTGAGTGGGCTGAACCAGCTTCCCGCAACCTTGACGAGTCCAGAATAATCACTGGAGCCCAGGCAGGCCCGGCGCAGCGAAAGCCAGCGAGGCCAGATAGGTCCAACTTGAGCCGTGCTATAACGGAGCAGACTCCATCGACTACTGATGGCCTGTACTCAGTCTCAGCGTATCAGCCACTTATGTACTTCCCCTCTCTCTCCTGGTGGACATTCCTCTCTCGTTCGTGCACCCAGCAAGACGATGCGCGAAACTGGCAGGCCCGCGCGAGCATCAGGCTGGCATCATGAACCCGGAAACGACACGTCTCGTCCACTCTCTGCCACCGTCTGATCCACACTCACAACGTTGTTCTTTTGTCAATTTAGTGGCTGTCATAATTCTCCGTTCTCCTGGACTTTGCTGCGAAACGCAGGGCAAAGGGAGGACGGGGAAGCGCACAGCGAAACACGGGCTGGCCTGCGACCCAACCAATCCTGCGACACGACGGCGATAGATGAAGCCCCGCCAACGTGCATCTTGCGCGAAGCCGTCATTTAGAGACTGCATATGCCATTGTACAAGGTCAGGTCAGTCGGCTGTCACGAACGACTTGCCATTGGGTAACGTGTACGTTTGACATCTACTCATCGAGGTGCATGTATCCGCGGTCGATGATACGTTCAGGTACGCAGCACCCAGAGCTGTCTCGACCTCTGCTGCTGGAAAGTTGGCCTAGGCACCAAATCCAGTCAGTAAAAAAGACAGCGACGCAGAAATCTCGATTCACTCTTCCCCCACGGTTCTCGACTCATGCGCCGAAACTGCAACGGCCACTTTTTTCACTATTCTTATTTTCTTACATTTATGGCCACTTTATTTCTCTACAACTGTGCGGCCTATGCCCCTCCAGTGGGTTTCATGCCGCCGGACTGCTTAGCTGGAGGCGTTTGGCTTTGGCCTGAGGGTACCACACTTTGGCCTCTGCTGCAACTGCAACGGCAATGCACAATGGCCCGGGCCTTGTCCTGGGCATATTGAGGCGGTCGAGTGTAGTCATGTTCAAAGTGCGCTTTTTCCTCTACTAATACTTTGATTGTCGGCAAATTGCTCTCAGCAAACATACATCTGTAATACGCCGCCGAGCAACACGACCGGAAGCCGTCCGTCCCCCGCCTTACGAACGCTTTGGTTAACGGTCTCCAAACCTGTTTGACCAGTGATTGGAGGTCCGCTATGCGGCCGGTGCACAGGCGTCGCTCTTTCTTTGGCTCTCAGCGTCCAGAGGCCTGGTCCGCCATGTTTTGTAGATGGCGCGCCCATGTTGGTGTCGCTCTGCGGCCGCCTCCCCACCCAATCTTGCACGCATGCCAGCGCAAGCACAAACGCAATACTCGAGGCCGGGTCGAGCCTCTACTCAGTAGGCCGAGGTCGCATCTTTGTGTAGGAAAGCATAACTCACTGGACAGCATTGGCGACGGATTGTGTCAAAGGGTCAGTGGGCCCCCCGCCTGGTCAATATAAAACATCCATGCCCACTCCTCGAAAGAGGCACGCATTGCGCTGCTTGAAACGCAGGTCGCCAGCAAAGCTGCTACTCTTTTCATTACGAGGTTGCGCAAAACAAAAACGCCGAGAGTGGATTTGCGACGACAGTACAGACATGGGATTGCCTGGGCTGGGCACTACTTGCTGTGTTGATATGGGAATGATTGCTCGTTCGGGCCCAGAGAGGTTTCCTGCATTCATCCTGATGAGGGCCCAGGGTATTACAGACCCCCTGAATGCCCTTTCAGACCAACCACGCTGATCCCGCGTCGCTCTGCTGAGAAATGCAGTGGATGGAATTGGGCCTGGCCATTGGCGCGCCGAGTTATTTCCAGGCCGACCAGGGTAGCGGGTCGTGAAACAGGTCGCTATAATATTGACGACAGCTGCTGCCCCGGGCATCATTAAGGTCAGTGGAAAATGAAACAGATGTACCCCTCCTCCCGGATGTAACGCGGGATGCATGAGACCAGTAGGGATGAAAAGGCGAGCAGTAGTTGACTTGCGGGACCTGCGTTGCCCTCGTTCGTATCGAGCGTGACAATTTCGGTCAGTGTTGGCCACACCGTCCTCGGGCTATACCCTCTCCCTTGCAGTTGATAGGACGAGTGCTGCTTTTTCTTCAATTCTCATACATGAATGCCGCTGTCAGTCGTATTCAGAAACGAAAAAGACGGCACGAGAGAAAAACCAAAGAAACAAAACAGAAAAATTTTCTTCATGCTTGCACGACAGCAGCAGGCACCTCTGACAGGAGAGTGCCGCCGTGCAGTGCAGCGACGCAGCCCATAAAGTAGAAAGCTTAAGATTGCTACGCGCAAAACAAACCTTTTGGCGAGTTTTGCTACGCCCGGGCCATTGGCCAAACCGTCGCAGAGACAAAGATCCCACAGGCGAGTAATTGCAGTGCCACCTGTCCAGCAACGGGAGGGGAAGGCGAGACGATTTAACCTTTGTGGCATCCGCGGCCTGTAGAGACATGCCGCCGTGGATCCACTGCAAGCTAGGACAGACAGAGAGATATGGAAAGAGGGCAGTTATAGTGAGCAGGCTAGAATGGCAGACGGCATGATGCGCGTCGACAGCAGACGGCGCAGATTTGTCTGATGTTCTGGGTGCACTTGGCACTTGGCAGTCAGTGAGTGTGCTGGTAATTGACACTGTTTGCTTCGCCTGCCGCGCCGCCTCATCCTGTCCTCATGCGCCACAGGGCCCCTAATAAACTGCAAGCTGCTGTGGCGCCGAGAAAGGGGTACCTGACCACAGTACGAGGGTTGCACAGGGAAAAAAAGTACCTCCCTCGCCCCTCCTGCCAATTCAACTCAACCCCTGCCCACTCCCGCCCGCTAGAGCCCTTTTTCGCCCCAAAGGCTCACGAGCAATTGGCGCAACGTGGAGAAAGCTGGAGAAACTTCCACATCACCCTCTTACAATCAACTGGTACTGCTGCCATCTCCTTTGCCAACTCCTCGGCATCACCTCAATTCTTTTGGCATCTGCCTCGTCTCCTGGTCTATCCCCTCTGGTCACCGGTTATCGCTGTCTGTTTGGCGTCTGCACAATGTTCTAGACGCCCAACGGACTTATCACACATTACTACGAACCGCTTCTGATACCTGTCGTCCGTTCGAGATACCACACCTGTCCTCTTTCCCGCCAGCTGCTTCCCGTCTGTCTTGACAGCACTGTTGTATGTTATTTGCGATTGGAATCTGCCAGATGGAATCTGCGGAACCCAATTAAGCCGCACATTGCCAATGCATTGATGACAGCTAACCCCAACAGATTCACGTCTTTTCCCCGTCTCTGGTACGCTCCGATATCGACTTCCCACCCCGATTTTCCATCATGGCTTCCACCGATTCCAACACTGGAGAGCTCTCTGCTGCCCAGAGGCTCATGCAGCAGCATGCTGAGGCTACTCCCCACGCCGTCACCGTCGAGGACGTCCCCGATGTCGACCTCCCCAGGCCCGCCAACGATGCTTCCGGTTCCTGGGCTGCCCCCATGAGCTCTACCGCCGCCGGCAAGCAAAAGGAAAAGCAGTCCTCTCTCGACACCCAGTCCCATGAGCTCTTCCCCGAGCTCGGTGCCCCCAAGGGCAAGGCTTCCAACGTCGCCCCTGTCTGGAGCGCCAAGAACGGCGCCCCCAAGCAGAATGGCGGCTCCCGTACCGCCACCCCTCCTGCGCCCGCCGCCGCCAGTCCCGCCTCCGGCTCCCAGGTCCCTCCTGCCATGTCCATTCCTGGCCGCAAGGTCGAGTCCGTCACCCTCGAGCCTCAGTTCATCATGAGCCGCAAGGAGCTCCGCCGCCCCATCCCCGATATCCTCCGCGAGCTCAACCGCAGGTCTCGCGCCAACATTACCATGTCCAGCGCCAGCAACAATGGCATCAAGTTTGACGCCACTGGTCCTCAGGATGTTGCTCAACAGGCACTCAAGGACCTTGTTGCGGAGATTGGCAAGCGCACCAAGATCGATGTCGAGATCCCCTACTCTGCCCGCGCCCACATCATTGGAAAGGGTGGTTCGATGATCAAGGCTCTGCAGGAAAAGACTGGCGCCAGGATCCAGCTCCCCAAGGTTGACGAATCTAAGATGCTCGCCGACGACGACGATGCCGTCATCCTTGTCAACGTCGAAGGTAACGCCCTGTCTGCTGCGTCCGCTCGCGACGAAATCAACAAGATTGTCAACGAGCGCGGTGCTGCTGCTCAGACCAGAATCCGCGGTATTCCCTCTGTCTTTTACCCTTTCCTCGCTGGTCCCAGCAACTCGCTCGCTCAGGCTCTCGAGGAGAAGCATGGCGTCCAGATCCGTGTGCCTCCCCACCAGCACATCAGCTCCAGGAATGCCCCCGTCCCTGCCGCTCCCGGCAAGCGACCCATCTTTCACCCCGCCGGCGATGAGGATGAGCACATTCAGCTTGCTGGCGATCGTATCGCTGTGCAGACTGTTCGTGCTGAACTCGAGCGCCAGGCTGAGCTGCTCCACAAGCAGCTCGAGCTCGAGCAGCTTTCCATCCAGCGCGGCCGTCATCAGTTCATTATCGGCAACCGTGGAGTTCCTATGGAGGACTTCTTTGCCGACACTGGCTGTGCCATTCTGCTGCCCACGGATGAGGAGGATGACCTGATCACCATCCTCGGACCCCCTAAGCAGGTCCAGGTCGGTGTCGAAAAGGCCATGGACCTGGCCATGGGCATGCAAATGTCGAACATTGACGTCTCCCGTTTCCACCGCACTGCTCCTGGCGGTGCTGCCGCCCATGCTGCCAACATCACTCGCTACCTTCGTCAGCGTCGCGAAATTGACCGTCTGGAGAAGCTCTACAGCACGCACATCAACACCCCCTTCTCTCAGGACGGTGCCCTTCCCTGGGAGCTGTACTCTCGCGATGGAAAGAACGCTATTCGTGCCCAGTCTGAGATCACCGGCATCATCAACGGCCACCCGCCCTCAAGAATGCAGAACGTTAATGTCGACCCCTTCTTCCACCAGCACTTGCGTACTGGTCTTTCCCCCGTCCTCAAGAAGGACTACGGCGTGCAGCTGGTGGTTCCCGAGCCCGGCGAACCCAACAGCACCGTTCTTCTCGTCTTCGAGGGCCCCGACGGCTCCGACGGCCCTTATCAGCCTCCTCGCGTGAAGCCCACCGATGCCGAGGCCGCCGCCTTCAAGCAGGGCCTTGCCGATGCCCAGAAGCACATTCTCGACTTGATCGGCCAGCAGGAGAGCCTGACCAGCGTTGCTCTGGACGTGCCCGCCAAGTTCCATGAGAGACTTCGCCGCTTCATTAAGAAAGAGCAGGAGAGCCGTGCCGCTGACCAGATCCCCATCCGCGTCACCAAGGTTGGCACGACTGTCACTCTCCGTGGTCCTAGCTCCGCTGTCAAGTCTCTGGCCGCCAAGGCCACCGCCTTTGTCGAGCAGGAGAAGGAGGACGACAAGGAGCGTGGCTTCACCCTTTCTTTTGACTTCCCCCAGAAGTACGCGAACCACCTCATTGGTAAGGGCGGCAGCAACATCAAGGAGCTCCGTGACCGCTTTGATGTTGAAATCCAGGTCCAGGATGGCAAGGTTGAGCTGAAGGGCCCCAAGGCCAAGGCTGAGACTGCCAGGACCTACATTCAGAACTTGGGCCGTACCCTTGCCGATGAGACTACCCACATCCTCAAGATTGACCCCAAGTACCACCGTGAGCTTATCGGCAGCCAGGGTGCTCAGATCAACCGTCTACAGACCCGCTACAAAGTGCTCATTTTCTTCCCCCGCTCGGCCAAGAACGCGTCGGAAGATCAGTCCAACGCCGATGCCAGCAGCGATACCGGCAAGCCCCGCCGCCAGCAAGGCCCCGACGAGGTCATCATCCGTGGCCCCAAGAAGGGTGCCGATGAGGCTCGTGATGAGATTTTCTCTCTGCACAAGTATCTCGAGGAGCACTCTGCCACTGCCACCGTTTCTGTGCAGCAGAAGCAGGTTGGATCTCTCATCGGACAGGGAGGTTCTGCCCTTGATGAGCTCCGCCAGCTCACTGGCGCTCGCATTGATGTCCCTGCTGACCGTGACACGGAGATGGTTGAGATTTCCATCAAGGGCACGGCTGCGCAGGTTGCCAAAGCCAAGAAGGCTCTGGAGGAGAAGCGCGCTGTCTTCGACGACACTGTTGTCAAGACTGTCGATGTTGACAAGAAGCACCACCGTTCCCTGATTGGAGCTGGCGGTACGTTCCAACAATCCCGTATTCAATTCACATGCTAATTTTTTCCAGGCTCTACTCTGCGTGATATCGTTGTCGGTGCTGGCGGCTCGGATGATCGCCGCTCTCTCGCCAGAACGATTCAGTTCCCCAAGCAGGAGGCCGATGGTAACACCATCAAGGTCGAGGGCCGCACCGATATCGTTGACAAGATCATCAAGCGCATCCAGGAGATTGTTGCCGAGCGCGACAGTCAGGTCACTGACGTTGTCGACGTGCCCGTTGACCAGCACCGCACTCTCATTGGTCGCGGTGGTGATGCCAAGCGCCAGCTCGAGACCAAGCTCAGCGTCAGCATCGATGTTCCCCGCCAGGGCGATGGCAAGACTGGGGTCAAGATCTCTGGTCTTCCCGAGAACGTTGCCAAGGCCAAGGAGCACATTGCCACTCTTTTGAAGCAGCAGGAGGGCGAGACTATTCAAGTTCCCCGCAACGTCCACCATGTTATTTCGAACGGCGGCCAGTTCTTCCGTCAGCTCCGCAACAACCACCAGGTCACCGTTGACCACGCTGGCCAGAAGCTCCCTGCCAAGCCTGAAGCCGGTGCCCGCGTCACTGGTGGTGCTCTTCCCCTGATCACCGACGATGCGGACTCTGCTGCGGATGCCCACTCGTGGCGCGTTGTCAAGGCTGACAGCGGCGAGACTGGAGAGATTCCCTGGGTTCTTCGCGGCAGTGCTGAGAACGTTGCCAAAGCCAAGGAGCTGATTGATAAGGCTCTCGCTCAGGCTAAGAAGCAGAACGCTACTGGCTACCTTGTTCTCCCCGACCCCAAGACCTACCGCTACGTCATTGGCCAGGGCGGCTCCAAGGTCAACTCGATCCGTCAGCAGAGCAACTGCAAGATCCAGGTGCCTCGCGACCAGGCCAAGGACGAGGCCATTGAGATCATTGGTACCGAGGACGGTGTTGAGAAGGCCAAGGAGCTCATTCTCGCTGCTGTCAAGGAGGGCCAGAGCAGCAGAGAGTAAACTGGGATACTAGGCAACTAATATCCAGCTCACGGTCCGTGTAAGAGTGTGTACATGCTTCCGTGTTTCGATAACCCCCAATAGCAACTAAAATAGCTACAAAATAATTCAATGTAAAAAATGATAATGACGAATACTGTTAGTGATGCGACATGTGATGTCGGGTGACCCTGTCACCCTTAGCTTAGCATCTGCGTGGGATGTGGTGTAACCCCACCAAGATCGAATTCGTACTCGTAAATGCAGAGATGGCCTGGCTTTTAATTAGCGGGCCGCCCTTGCCATGAAATGGGGGCCGCACCTGAGACGACATCTTTTCCTCCCACCACCTGCGCAACCTAATTGCTCCAACAAAGGCTTTTCAAGAGTCTAAAAGTTGTCGAGAGGCCTGGAGGAGACCGAAGAACCGCAGCTATGGTCACTACTGTCCCCGTCGCGCAGTCGGCGCCGTGGGATAATGTCCCTGCCGAAGACCAACTCTTCGTGCTGATCACAGGAGCAAACAGGTAAATACCCTGGGATTGGAACCTGAGCGAACCGGAATAGAAGAGGCCGAAGAAGCAGAAGCATCATCCAGGATACACACCAAACAGACAAAGTTCAAGAGCAGACGAAGAACCCCCAATTCTCCGTTTTGATTTCGACTTTTTTTTGGTCACAAATTGTTCCCCCGCGCTACAGCTACATTCCCCTCCCCTATGCCGACGACCCCAGCGAACTCCAATTGCTTTTTGCAGCCCCTTCGCCAGGAAGGCAGTGGTACCGGAAGTTTTACGGGCCAGCTAACATTTGCTCGCAACGACCCAGCGGAGTCGGTCTAGGTATCGCCCAGCGCCTCATCGACGAGTTCCTGGCGACGCGGTCGCTGACGTCGCACCTCGTCCTCATCCCCACGACGCGCAGCGCCGCCAAGTCGCGCGAGACGATCAAGACGCTGCGCGCGTACGCCAAGGCGGCGGCGCAGAACCCAACTTCGAGCCTGCGGAGCCGCACGGGCGGCGAGGCGTCGTACCGGTGGCAGGATACCGTGGCGCGCATACACGTGCTGTGCCTGTGTCTGGACCTGTGCGACCTCAGGGGCCTGTACGGCTTCGCGGACAGGCTGTGCCGCGGGACGGTCAGCAACCCGGACGGCATCGAGGGCGAGTACCTGACGAATGTGCGCGTGCCGAAGCTCGACAGCGTCATCTACAATGCGGCGTATGGAGGGTGGACGGGCGTCAACTGGGGAGGCGCCATCAAGTCGTTCTTTACCAAAGGCCTCCTCGAGACGGCGACGTATCCGGAATTTAAGGACGCGCTGCCAACATGTCTTCTGAACGAGCGATCGAACTACAACTATGTACGTCCAGAACTGGTGTTGTCGCCACAGCTCTTGTGTGCCACGACATGATGCTAATGTTGAATTATAGCCTGAGAAACCTCCTCTCGGAGAAGTGTTTACTGCCTGCACATTTGGACACTACTGCCTCTCTTACAAACTGCTGCCTCTTTTGAGCCGGGATCCCGACTCGGGGCTTGCTCCGGGACGTATCATCTGGTCCAGCAGTCTGGAGGCGCACCGCAACACGTTCTCCGTAGACGACATACAGTGCTTTACGCGACCCGTTGCCTACGAATCGGCAAAGCGTGTCACCGATATACTGTGCCTCACCGCAAGCCTACCATCTGTCAGGCCGTTTGCGGCGCCCTTGCTAGGTGGCGGCCGCCCACGAAGCCTTCACTCCGACTCGGAAACTGATGTTGAAGATGGCACTGAAGCCACCGGCGCCCTCACTGTGCCTCCCCGGATGTACGTGTCACACCCTGGCATCGTAGCCAGCACTCTGTTCCCGCTGCCTGCGTTTCTGTTTTGGCTGTATGAATTCGCTCTTATGCTCTGCCGCTGTGTCGGCTCGCCGTGGCACAACGAGACGGGCTACCGCGGCGCCAGCGCGCCGACGTGGCTGACGCTGCAGGAGCAGTCGGCGCTCGACGACATGGACGCCGAGCGCATCAAATGGGGGAGCGGATACAACTGGGCGGGCGAGTCGTACGTCAAGCAGACCGAGGTCGAGGACTGGGGATGGCACGGGGAGATTGAGGACCCAGAAGACGACAAGACGACGGGGTCCCAGAATAAGAAGTGCGGACGGCGGTACGGGGCGAAACTGGTGACCAAGGACCAGCTGCAGACGTTTGAGGAGCTGGGAGCCCAGTGCTGGCAAGAGATGGAGAGATTGCGGCGACAGTGGGAAGATATTCTTGACCTGTAGGTGGACTTCGAATCGGGGCTGCTGACTGAGGAATTTGAGTGTATTATATATAATTTAGTACTAATACGAGCGAACTGGCTGGAAGCGGTTCTGTACATTCAACGCCAGTGGGATTTATGGGAATTGGAAATATGTTGTTCAAGAGCAATGTTTCTTGATAATGGTTCTAGTATCTTTGCCTAGAGTTTTGAAGCTTGTTCAAAGGTGGTATATACATCTTGATGATATGATACATGCAAGAAAATGCTGAACCCTGCGCCGTCATATAAAAAGGTGGAAAGAAGATGACCAAAAAGCGAAAAGCCACATCAGATATAAACAGATCTATCAAGCATAATAAACATGGATAAAACAAAAGAGCAGGCCACTCCGGCTTTTAGACAGTGACGGGCGCGGGCCGGCGATCGGCCTGGTGGCGGAGCAGCTTGACCTTGTCCTTGCGGCCGAAGAGGCCGAGGAACAGGGGGACAGGGACGACGACCATGGCGAAGATGGCCTGGAAGAGCAGGTACCTGTGCATCCTGTACGGCGGGCTCGCGTCGGCGCCGTCGCGCAGGTGGCCGCCGATGATGAGAAATACGGCGCCGAGGATCTGCCCCCCCGTCCACGCGACGGTCGACGTCACCTCGGGCCCCATGGGGTGGCTGACCTCTGTGAGGAACTCGAGCGCGACGGGCACCAGCGAGAAGCTGCTGGCGCCCAGCACGGCGAGGATTACATAGGGCCCCGTGACGCTGCGGGTGGCGGGCATCCAGACGAAGATGAGGTAGCAGATGCCCAGGACGGGGATGAGGGCCTTGATGGCGAGGACGAAGGAGTTGGTGCGGGAGAGCAGCGGGGAGGAGACGGCGGCGCAGACGAGCCCGACGACGATGGAGACGGCGCCGCCGAGGCCGGCCTCGTCGTCGGTGAAGCCGTAGGGGACGAGGATCTGCTCGAGGAGGGAGTTGAAGGCGTTGAAGAGGCCGACGAAGACGAAGAAGGGGATGAGCATGAGCCAGAGCTCGGGGGAGGCGAGGACGCGGCGGGCGGAGGAGCGGAGGTCGATCTTGGGGGTGTGGCCGGTCGGGCCGGGAGGGGTGGGAGGGCGGTTGGGCGTGACGAGGGCGGGCACGCAAGCGACGGTGGCCTGTGTGATGTTAGTGAATTGAAAGTTGAAATATATATAGATGTGTGTGTGTGTGTGTGTGTGCGTGTGTATGAGAAGGTGTAATGGTGCACTTACAATGATGGCAACGTAGAGGACCATGTTGGAAATGTCACCGGTGTCGTGCACCCACAGCGGGTTCACCAGCTGCCCCAGCGCCGAGCCGACGGGGTTGGCCAGGCTGGCCGCCGCGGTGGCCGCCAGCCGGCCCCTCGTGGTGAACCACTGGTCGGAGAAGCGCGAGGGGGCGCCGAGGACGAAGGGCTGGGCGAGGCCGACGACGATGGTGCCCGCCATGGCGTGGGAGAAGCTGCCGCCCTCGCGGCCGCGGGAGCCGGCGTAGCGGATCCAGTTGCCGACGAGCATGAGCAGGGCGGCGGCGTACTTGGCGGCGCGGGTGGAGCGGTGGAGGGCGACGATGGCGGGGACGGCGGCGACGACGTAGGCGAGGAAGAAGGCGATGGAGATCCAGTTGATGTCGGTGGTCGAGACGTTGTAGTACTTGGCGGCCTGGGTGGCGACGGGGGCGTACGAGAGCCACTGGTGATTTTGTGTTAAGAAGGTGTGGACGAAAAAAAAAAAGGACAAAAAGGACAAAAAAAGGACTGAGTGAGAGAGAGAGAGAGCAAGGGGTTTTGTTTTGTTTTTGTAAACTTACAGACCACGACACCACAATGTTCATCAGACACAGCTGAATCAGCCCGAACCAGCGGCGCTTATACGTCTTGTACACGGCGTCGTTCGGGGCGGCGGCGGCGGAGGCGTCGTCGTCGCCGAGGGTGCGCTGGGCGCGCAGGCTGCTGCTGTTGGCGGGCGAGTCGGCGCTCTCTTTACCGTGCGTCTCCTCCATGGCCGGGTTCTTGATGTCGGCGTCGGCGTCGGTGTCTGCGGCTGCGGTGACCACGGACTGCTGCTGCTGCTGCTGCTGCTGCTGCTTCTTTCTGCCGAGGAACGAAGGTATTCCCATGGCTGCTGCTTGCTGCTTGCTGCTGCTGCCGCCTGTGTGAACTTGTTCCGTTTGCGGGGTGGCCGTTCAGTTTGCGGGGAGTGGCAGAGCTGGCGAGAGGAGGAAACGAAGGGAAAAAAAAACAAACGACACAAACGAGGTAAGAAGTGAGAGAAAGTAAGTCGTCAAAGAATCCGATGTCTCACGAGTTGCTGCGTCCCTGCTAAAAATAAAAAATAAAAAGAAACAAAAAACGGTTCGTTTCCCTTTCTTCAAGCTGGGGGGCCGAAGTGAGACAGAAGACGGCACACAGTTTTTGGCTTGGGACTCGGCGGTACTTTTTTCTTTTTTAGGCGGGCGGCTCCGGTGGGTGGGCGTGTGTGTGTGTGTGTGTGAGGAGGACAGACAAGACAAGGACAAGACACCCGTGACCCTGATGACGGGCGATGTTGTATCGAACGGAACGTTGCGCTGTCGTTATTTTGTAACTGCAGTTCAAAATATCGGTAACGAGAAAACCGGACACAGTTTGTTCGAGCAGTGGTTGAAGAGAAGAGAAAAAAAGCAAACACGTTTTTGTTTGAACCGAAAAGAAGGCTGGCTGGATGGAGACGAGGGTTCGCAGTGGCAGAAACGGCGGCCGGGGGGAGGGGGGGTGTGTGTGCTGCGGTGGTGGTTTGCTGCGTGGAGAGCGGCTGGCGGAACTAAACTAGCGACTGCGAGGCTTGCAGGAAATATAGTGCCGCTACTGTTTAGCGGGCTTCTGGGGGGAATTTGCCTCGTGCTCGTTTTTCTTTTCTTTTTTTTCAAAGGAAGAAGTTGAGAGAGAGAGAGGGAGAAAGAGAGAGAGCCTCGGTCGGGAAATTTAAATTCTCCTGTCGGGATGAAATCAGTGTCAGTGCTGTGCGTTGTGTCTGTGTGTGTGTGCGCGCGCGCGAGTCCTGCGCAGGTAGACTGGGGGGGGGGGGGGGGGGGGGGGGGTTGGCAAATATGAAAAACCAAAAAAAAACCCCACAAAAAAACAAATTGTTGGTTTGTACGCCCAGATGGTT